>VMDR010003425.1:0-72296 GCA_007922815.1 Macrotus californicus
ACCAATAAGCACATGAAAGGATGTTCAATATTGTTAGTCATTTGGAAAATGAAAATTAAAACATCAGTGAAATATCACATCAATCTCACTAGAAAAACTATAGTGAAAAAGACAAACTATTAAAAGTGGACATGAAGAAACTAAAATCCTCAAAGCATTGCTGGTGAAAATGTAAAATGATACAGCTACTGTGGTTGTTTCTTAAAAGTTAAAAATAAATTTACCATATGACCCAGCAATTTTACTCCCCAAGGGAAACAAAGATGTTATCTTCATAAGAGAAATTAAAATGCATGTCCACACAAAGACTTGTATGTGAATGTTCATACCAGCATATTCAAAGTAGCTATAAAGTGGAAACAATCCAGTGTCCCTCAATTGGTGAATAGACAAACAAAATTGGACTGTGGTGATGATTGCAAGTCTGTAAAGTTACAAAACATTGCAATGTACACCTAAAGTAGGTAAATTTTATGATATTTAAATTATACCTCAATAAAGCTATTTTAAACAAAGAATAAATGATATTTTATATTTGTATAGATGTGACTAATACTACTACAATGACAACATACATTTATGTACCTGCTATGTGCCAGGCAATGACCCCAGGCACTTTTTTATTATATTTTATTATTTATACTATTACAGTTGTCCCTACTTTTCCCCTTTTGCCCCCTCCACCCACCCTTCATGCAATTCCCACTCCGTTGTCTGTGTCAATGGGTCACACATATACATTCATTAGGTAATCCCTTCACCTTCTTCCATTCAGTCCCCTCCTCTCCCCTCTGACAGCTATCAGTCTGTTCCATGTATCTATGCTTCTATTTCTATTTTGTTCCATTTGTTTACTTTATTCATTAGATTCTACATATAAATTAGATCATATGGTATTTGTCTTTCACTGACTGGCTTATCTTAGCATATTAGTCTCCAGGTCCATCCATGCTGTTGCAAAAGGTAAGAGTTCCTTCTTTCTAGTGCTGTGTAGTATTCCACTGTATACCACAGTTTTTTAATCCACTCATCTACTGATGGGCACTTAGGCTGTTTCCAGCACTTGGCTTTTGTAAATAATGCTACTATGAACATAGAGGTGTATATATTCTTTAGAATTGGTGTTTCGGGCTCCTTATTCCCAGAAGTGGAATCACTAGGTCAAAAGGCAGTTCCATGTTTAGTTTTCTGAGAAAATGTCCATACTGTTTTCCACAGTGGCTGCACCAGTCTGCATTCCCATCAACAATGTACTAGGCCTCCGTTTTCTCCACAGCCTCATCAGCACTTGTTTGTTGATTTGTTGATGACGGCCATTCTAACAAGTGTGAGGTGATCTCTCATTGTGGTTTTAATTTGCATCTCTCTGATGGTTAGTGATATTCAACATTTTTTCATACGTCTGTTGGTCATCAGTATGCCTCATTGGAGAAGTTTATGTTCAGGTCCTTTGCCCATTTTTTAATGGGATTGTTTGTCTTCTTGGTGTTGTGTTGTGTAAGTTATTCATATATTTTGGAAATTAAACCCTTACCAGATGCATCATTGGCAAATATGTTCTCCTATGTGGAGGGTTCCCTTTTCATTTTGATGATGGTTTCTTGGCTGGGCCATGATCCAGGTACTTTACACATGTTAACTATGTTGTTGCTGATCCTTACAACAACGCTGTTAGCAGGTGCTATTGCCACCCCTACCTTACAGATGAGAAAACTGAGGCACAGAGTGGTTAACTTGTCCAGTGTCACATGCCTAAGAAATGGTAGAGCTGCACCTATTTGGAGGGAATAAAATTGTCAAATCATTGCAATTTCTATATCAAAAATATGCTCCCTTTTATTCAAATAATTATGAGAAATAAGCAATGTTTGGATTATTTATTCTTTTCCTCTTAGTACCAAGCTAAGAATAAAAATTCTAGTTTAAAATTATATAAAAAGCCTGTAAGTATCATAAGATTCTTCTTTCCAGTGATTTTCACTGGGAAAAACTAACATTTTTGTTAAAACGTTACCAAGAAAGGCAAGATTTCACATCATCACCGTCCATCATATGCTATCAAATGCAAGCTTTGTTCATCTTTCCTTGTTCTAGTTTGTGCATCCACACGAACAGGGAGGGCAGTAAAAGGTGCCAAAGCCGCCAGGTTAGCTAACGCAAAGCTTCCTGCTCCCTTCCACGAAGATCAGCCTCACACAGCTGGACCCAGATCTGCGACCATGGCTCCAGAGAGTCCTCTGCATTGTTCCACCCTCGTTTTCAAATTTACCATCTGCCTGTTCCTTTCCAGGGCTGTGTGTGATGGTACAGAAAATACCCAGGAAAGCCCCAATTTGCCTTCTTTATGAGAAATGAAAATTGTATTTAAGAAATTTATTGGTGAAGTCTAGGCCCAACTGCAATATAAATAACACTCTGGAAAAGGATAAGAAGAACATTCAAGCCATAGGAAACACGTGATTTTTACTAACAGTAAACTGCGGCCTGTGTCAGGCTCTATTGCACATTATCAAATCACTACGTGATCAACCCAAGCTAAGTTACCTCAGTGACATCACTCTGAGTAGAGCGAGAGCCTCACAGTAAAAGAAAATGAGACAGACTTTTGATTCTGCTGAGGGCCACCTTACCCAAATCTAGAGTTGATGGAAATGTTTAAATTCTGAAATTACTGAAGAAAAGTCAACTTGTGTAAGCCAAAAACAAGATTTCTTTCTCTCGTCCACCCTCTTTTCTTCTCATCCTTCCCTCTGGATTATAAGTTATTAGCTATTTTTCAGCTAAGGTTGCATCTATGATTTCATTTCTTCATTACAAATCTTAAAACCGTCGCAACAAACAAAAAAATGAAATTTGACTTGCTAATGTTTAACTCTTGATGCCGCCTTTTAAAAACATACTCAGTTCTCTGAAACAGTTCCTCAGAACTGTGCTTCATTTCTCGTCCATTGCAATTCTGTTTGTTCTCAGCCTCTGTGTTCCTTTTCGATTTTCTGCAGGTTAGCAAGTGCTGTATCATCTGCTTTTGAAATGTGTCTTTAGGCATGCTTTGTTTGACAAGGAATGCCAAGGCTGAGCTGACAAAGTCTGTTTGAAAATCTTTTTCCAGGTATACAAGATCAGTGAGCCTGTTCAATGTATACTGTGATTAAAATTTTTCTTCAGATATTTATATCAACATTTCAGTTTTAGGGAAAGATGTTTTCTGAGCCTACCTGTCAGAGAGAAACTTATAAACTGTAAGGAACTCTATCATCTATACATTCAAATGCAGAAACAGGTTGTGATACAGTTGGCACCCTCCCTGCCCCCCTCCCCCACTCCTAACAAAAGAGAAGGCAGATTCTGGGGCTCTCGCAGCCCCCACTCCTCCCACAGCTGGAACAAACATCTCAGGCGTCTGGCCCTCAGCGATGGGATTTCAGGATTTAACTTGGAAAGACTTAGAAGGTTCAAATCATCGGAGTTTATTTCCTGCACTCTCCTTTCAAGGATAGAAGGAACAGGGGCAACAGTGTGAAAAAAATACAGCTACTGAGGAAAAACTGGCCTCTATAATACTTTATATTAAGAATGCAACCTGCCAATAGGAGTTTAAATATCTTTTTTTTTATCTAAGAGCTTCAGTATTCAATTCTGTTCAGCAAATATTTATTTTATCCTCAGACATATTTTAAAGTGCAGTACATTTTACCTAAGATCTTACAAAGCTGGAATGTATTATTTCCAGATTTTAAAAAAACCTACTGTAAAAAGCTACTTCTCTTTGGAAAATAATGCTTAGCCTATTACAAGGAGGGGACGTCACTCTGGCCACCAGTTAGATACCTAGACCCCACCAGTCAGGTTTACATTAATTTGCTGTAAGACGAAACAATAAAAAAATTAGAGTGGACAGCCATATGAGGTTGAGAGGAAACAATTCTTAAGTATTTTGGTAGATCCATGCAGAAAAATTAACTTCAAATTTATTTACTGAGGGATTAAATCTATTGATTAAAGCAGGCCAGTCAGGTTGCCCACCTGCAAACACTTCCTTAACCTTCTCAGCTACCTGGGACGTGTGAGCAAAACACTCGGCAGTTCCTTACGTATTTTCTACAATCCAGATTGTTAACTAATTCTGACTGACCTTCTCCCTGATTATAAAACTAGACCATATGCATCTGTCTCTGTTAAATTATATTTTGTTCATCAACAATTTCATTAACAAATATTTATTGATCTCTTACTATGCACCAGGCACAATTCCAAATAACACAACCTCTTAACTCAAGGAGTTATAGTACAGTGAAAACAGGAAAAAAATCAGATTTTCTCTCAAAAAGTCAAAAATAATAAAAGAATGTAAAGATCTCAAGATGTAAATATCAGCCATTTTTAAAACTTTGCTGAATAAGATGGGATGAATAAGTATATAGTTAAATAAAGTTTGAGATCATATGTAGCTTTCTAAAAAAAAGCATCATAGACAATAATGCTTTTATGTTGTATAACTCATTATTTTTCCCAGAGCAACATTGACATAACTATGTTCCCTTCTCAACAGAGTCTTCTATCAAGAAAAGCATCATATACCACCTGATTCTCCCATGAAAATGTATGAATGCAAGATGCTGTTCCATTAAAAAACTGAAGACTGGTCAACTCTTTTCCTTGTTTTCAAGTGCTAACCTATGAAGGTAATGGACATCTGTCCAAGTTTTCTGAATCCAGCAGAGGAGGGTGAAGGGACAGAAACCAACAGAGTGCTTATCACAGAGGCAGCTTACACTTGACTGAGGCCTCAGTGCCAGAGCCTCATTTTGATGCCAGTCCCAGAAGAAGTGGTTCTATGGGCTGAGCTTATAACCTGAGGTGTTTGTATACCTAAAGGGGAAAGAGAGAAAAGATGTGCCTATTACACAGTTAAGTGGCTCACCTTCGCACCAAGCCCGATAAGTGATGAGCACTGCCCCAGGTGGACGTCGGGTCCTATTGCTCCCTTCCAGCCACTCAAGACCAATGGCAATAAAGAGGGTGTTTTTCTTTGTGTCTATTCATGATAGTTTGTCGAACTTGGTGCAGCTGTTTCCCAGTCTTTCACATAAATAAGAGCTAAACCCATGCCAGACACTTGGAGTGTTTCTTCAAGAAACGCTGCAAGGTCATTCCTGTGATGTGGCCAGAGAAAATGTCAAATTCTGTACTAGTGAAGTGAGAGAGAAAAAAAGAAATGTCACTTTAACATGGGGAAGTATACACAACCTATCCACTTCATTTTACATTTGTGTTCTCTTTAACTGGACACATTATACAGATTCTCTTGTTTTCCTGTAAAAATTCTAGAGTTATCCCTGAACTCCCTAGATGAGAATACCTAACATACTTGGGAAGCCATTACTACGCTCACAAATTCAAATAATGAAAACAAATAGGGCTTTGCAAAACACGTACAAAATCAACATACGTGTTAATGCCCATAGTCTATCAGCTTTAAGACAGGCCCAGGGAGAAACACTCCAGAATTCCAACACTACACCTACTTCAGGGTGCATTTCAGGAAAGAAGAGCAGATAATCATTTGTTTTGGATGCACAGGAGGTAAGCAGGGAATTTGAAAGGTGAGGGAGGGAATATTCTTATTGGGAATAAAATGGAAATTATTTACTCTAGCAATCCTCATTATCCTGTTGATTTCCATCCTGCTGGCACTAACGGTCTTCTCATCTCTCACCCATCCCTCCCCTCTGCTCTTACAATTCTCTATTCCCTTTGACTTCGTGACAATAATTTGCAAGTCTGAAACTTATATTTCACCTGAAATATTAATATTTAAGCTCCAGGTTTTAAAGGGAGGAGGAGGGAAGGTCCCCACTTTCAACTGCACAGTCAGCCCTTTAGTATGAGAAGTTTGACAAGCAGAATTGCATGTTTGATTATCAGTGCATTATCAACATTTCCCAATGTTGCTTTAATGGTTCTTTTCTAATGTACTCATTTTATGCAAAATTCTAAATTCCTGTCAAGATAGAATTAAGAACTATACTTTTAAAAAGTATGCCTGACATGCATAAAAAAATAATAAAGCCTAATTAATCTTCTTTTTTTTTTATGAGACTAGAAATACATTCTTGCTTGTGCTCTATTGTGTGGAACAGATCTTTCTGAAAAAGAAGATATCTCTTAGCCCAGAAATATTCTCAGGGCATGGGGAGGAAAATCCATTAAAGAGTTTAATTCTACTAAAATAAGATCCCTAGCTGCCTCCTGCCTGAAGCAACTAATACAGAGGGCACAATCTGAAAACTTGATTAAGCAGGCTCGGCTGCTGTGTCTCAGCACAGTGCCCTGTCCAGGGCCTGCATCTTCCTAAATCCCAGCCTCAGATTCAGCTTCCAATTCATCAGTACCACAGTGCACAGTGAATTTAAGCCAGACTGGTCAGAATCCCAGCCTCAAAAAAATATTAACCTCCAGATCACAAGTCTTGGTGTCTTTACCAGTAAAATGAGAAAAACACAGATTTAAAACTTTACCTCACAAAACTGTTCTAACAAATAATTTATACAAAACACCTAACACAATACCCAACAGACAGTAGGTATCCAAGCTATGTTTCTTTCTCCCAAAAACATCCCTACCCAGGCTGTATTCTTCTCTAAACATTTTGGGAGGAAAAAAGTAAGTAAGGAACATCCTATAAATAGGCAACTTAATTTGAGTGGTTATCATTATGAGCCTATAACCACTCAACTAAAACAGAATACAAACACTATTTTTAATGTGAATGCTATACTAATTATATCCAAATAACCCACCTTCGCTAATTTATCCCGGAGGGAGATTATGCTTGTCAATACAGGCCCTGGGTCTAAATCAACAAGCCAGCACTATTTTGATTGGTTTTGAAATTGTGTAGTTTGGGAAGGAACCTAAAGAAGTTTCCCAAAGCCCCTCTTTCTTATAAATTCTTGGAGGAAATTACAGGTGGCTTTTACCCTGGGGTAGAGGACTCTTTCTCAGATGTCTCAGGGACCACAGCGAAGAAGCCTATGTAAGCAGGCTCTGCTCGTCCCCAACACGCCTTTATTTAGGTAATCGTGACAAACAGGCATCTATTACCATAGGGTCAGATGCTTGGAAAATAGAGCTTCATCCCTCAGTCCTAGAAGCTGATCTCTCTTATTCTTTTCTCAACCTGGAAGTGAAATGAGGATCAAATTGTTTAGAGTGTTAATAAGACTCTGAAGAGGCTCAACAGCAAGTTCTAATTCTACTAGCCACCCAGAACTCGCCTCACTCTCCAGGGCCAGGCCACACCAACCACAGCCAACAAAAACTAAACCACACCATCAGGCCTCCCCAGAGAGGGTGACTTTACTTCTCAGTATAGAAGACCCAGAGGCCAGCTGGAAAAGCGTGCCTTCACCACTCTATGGGGACACCAACGGACTATGGTTTGTGACAGAGCCTAAGATCTATTTTGAAGCTTATAAGCTGCCAAAAGCCAATATAACAGAAAAAAGGAATAAAACCACTGATCACATACATATAATCTGAGTTGTTCTATTAAAGTGGAAAGCCAAAATGCTTTGACTGTGTCACTTTCTAGTAACAGACCAAAATAAAAGAATATTTTAGATCATCCTCACTCCCCTAGCAAAATAGAATAAAACCCTTGGTCTGATTCTAACTTCATTATCAAAGGATCATTTGCCTAATACACAAAAGGAGCTCTTCATCAATTTATCATTAACAAGAGCATCCCTACCTAATATAAGGTAACTTCTGGTCCCTGAGGGATGCTGGTAATGGGAGGTTGGAGCCAGACAACATGCACAGGAGCAGGTTTGCCACAGGAGGGAACCCAATATACAGGCTCCATGTTCCCAGCAAAGAACCTTGCACAATGGCCTTCCATAACTGATGAGTTCCTGTCATGCTCAAAAAGGAGGGAGGGGTCTGAGATGAGGAAACTTTATGCTTTCATGTGGTCACCTTGAATTTGTTTTTTTAGTAGTCCATGCTTGTTTTCAACACTTATTCCCCAGTGACTCTGGTTCCTGCCCAGCTTTCTCGCCTTCTCTTTGTGAGCATGCAGACTAGCAGCTTGGAAGTGATGCTCCCTGGAATAATAAGACAATGTAAATGAGCACATTTTTCAGAAACCAATATGCTGCTGTGAGTTCCTTCTTAGGTTACCCAACAATAATACCAAATACTATGTGCTATTTAAACCCTCTCTTGGTATTAACTAATTTAATCCCACTGCAAGAAATCTAAGAAGTGGGTGCTATTATTTTTCCCGTTTTACAGATGAGAAAGACAAGACACAAAGAGCTATGATAACTTGTTCTTGGTCACAATGTTAATATATGGCAACACTAGGATTTGAACCCAGAAACTCTGGCCTCAGGGTCCATTCTTTAAAGCAGTATACTGTAATACATGTCAAGCCCACCAATAATAAATAAGAGCAGACAAATTACTACATGACTTGGAAGTAAGAGATAACCAATGCACAATCAGGCCTTCACACAGATAATGCTGGGTTTTCAATGACCATAGGCATTGGAGTCAGGCAGACTTACATTTAAATTCTAGGCAGGCCCTATTGCATATCAGTCAGTTCAACTTAAAGTTATTTGACTATCCCAAACCTCACTTTCCTCATCTTTAAAATAGAGCTAACTCTCACAGAGTAGTAAGAATTAAATAAGATAGTGCTCGTGTAAGTATACTTGCATGATTCTAGCAACATATTTAGTATTCCATAAACATTGGCTATAACCATCATCACCATCATTATTATTTATTACACATGTGACTTTTCATTATAGGTGAGCATTTGGAAGCAATGATCCTTCTTCCCTCTATCCAGGCACCCTACTGATTTCAAAAGCCCACACATGTGAGATGACTGGAAGGGATCCGGGATATCGGCCACAGTTAAGGATCACAGCAAAGCTAAGAGGCTCACAGGGACTAAACCCCTCAACCTTGGCTTCATTAGCAAATTTCTCTAGCTGAGCTAACCCAGCCCATGCCAGTCAAGCATTCCCTTGCAAATATAAATCATTACCCAATAAACTACAGACATATGAGACTGTCCACAGCAGATAAAACCATGGGTCAGAGTAGCCAATCCCTGAGGCTTTGTTGAAAAGGAGAAAAAGCTACAGCATTAATTATACAGTTACTTGGAAAATGCTTTAAGCAAGTGTTTTAGATTCTCCTTTAATTAGGGTAAATAATTACTGCACTTTCATCTTTCATTGAGCTCCCAAACTCTCCAATGCCCCATCTTCAAATACTAACTGGAACCACGCAAGGATGAAGAGAATAAACTAACTATATACACTTTGAAAGCCACTTTGTCTGGATCCCTGCTTCACCATCTGTGTGATGAGGAGATTGGATGAACTATGTCTCCAAGGCACCATCCAGCAGGTTTTCCTACTCTGCGCAGTGCTTCGGGTTTACGTGGTGGCTACCCCACCCTTCTCTCATGTTCTTTTCTAGGGAGTAGCATAACATTTGAAGATATTAACTGCCTTTATTTATTGAGCTCCAAAAACTGTTCTACAAATGCGAACATCAAGACATCCAGCAATTATGTAAGTGAAATAGGGAAACCCGAAATAGCAGGTCTAAAAAATGTCCTGAGACATGCTCAAATGAGGAATGGTTAAAAGAACTGAAGATGTTCTTGAGAAATGACTAAGTTATATCTGTTAATTAGACTTACTCTGCGTAGTTCCAGAACTGGAATCAATGCCTTAGCACTGCAGGGAGAGAAATCATAAGTTACTTTATCAGAAATAGCTTTCCATCCAAGATAATGGTTCAGAATGGGGAAAAGACACATTTGCATAGCTACAAGCATCAATAAAAGAAATGTGAGGACTTCCCACCAAGTGCTCAGAGGAAATTCCGCAGGGACAGTAGGAGGGATAGGTGCTGGGTTCAGATTACCTCCAGGAGTCCATCCTGACTCCCTGCAGATGGGTACTTACTCCTTCATCCATATTCCCTAAACACCACTTAAAGAGCTCTAGTAGAGCACTTATATGCGATGTTACAATATCGGTTCACTGGTGCCACCCTCATCAAATTAAAAGTGTCTCACTATCCTTTGTGTAGATCTGTTGCAGCTCTAAGCACACAATAGATTTTCAATAAATATTGGTTGACTAATTTAAAATAATGATTATAACCAAGGAGTTCAAAGACTGTCCTTGCCCTCAGAGGCTTGCAATCTAGCTGGAGTCAAAATGAACACAGCTGAACCAAATCTTACATAGTCATATATAGCATCATCTTGCACACTGTTGGGACTTGGTAAATTTTTAGCAAACAAATTCATTTGACAGCAATTAAGCATTAAGTGGTGGTGGGAATTTATCATTCAATGAAAAGAAGCTGTTGAGACTAGCCTGGATCACTCTCCGAAATCTGTTACCCATCTCCCTGGTGGCACTTTCTTCCTAACACCACAGTCTTCCAAACTCATTCACTTTCTCACTCCTGCACTTTGGCTCAAGATCTTTCTATCATCTAGACCACCCTCCCCTCCCTTCTCTAGAACATCAAGATCTTTCCTTCCTGGAATTCGCCATCACTCACCACCTAATACTATGTCTCTGTTCCATTTATTAAGCAAACAGTTACTGACTCTTCAGTATGTGTGGGCTGAGCTAAACTTAGGAAATGCAAATGGAGGAGACCTATTTCCTCCCCTCAAGAGGGTTAAAGTTCACTGGAAGTCTATGAAAATGAACAATTTCAGTGCATAATGTCATAAAGGAAACAGGCTACAGGTGATGATGGGTGATGGTGAAGAAGGTCAGGCAGGGAAAGCTTCCTGGAGGAGGTGTCACCAAGGCAGAGTCTTGAAAAAAATGATGGAATTGAGCCCGGTGAAGAGAAGAAAGATCTTTTCAGGCAGAGTAGCACAAGGGCTGCAGGAAGAGAAAGCACAGCAACTTGAATGTGGCTGGTGTGGGGGAAAGAGGCCAGAGGTGGGCATGGAGATAGAGCATGAGCTGATAAGGAAGAACATTCTGTTGAAAAACCCCTCTTTTACTCTCAAACTAATGAGAAACTTTTGAAGAATTGTAAACAAGGAAATAACCTTTTATTGAGACAAGAGTAGATTGAAAGGAAGATCAGACCCTAGACTGAGAGGTACATCAGAGGAAACAACTTTAGTGAAGCATGTATGAGGTGAACTAAGGCAGTCTCAGTGGGGAATAAGAGCAATTTTAAGGATATTGGATCTACAGGCATGAGTACGTTTTATCAGAAGCCAACGTCTTCAGAAGGTCAAGGATACCTGCCAGGATTCTGACAAGAAAAGCTGAGCGGACAGTGATGGCATTTACTGAGATATTGTAGAAACAGTCCATGCAGTGAGTTGGATGAGAAAAATGGTGGATTTCACTTTAGACCTGATGAGTTTCAGGTGCCTGTGAAATAGTCAGGTAGGAGGCAGTTAAATACACAAGGAAAAAACTCAAAAGTAAGAACTGGAATGGAGAAGTGAATTGGGGGGTCAGAACACGCAAATGGTAGAAACCGACGGGCTCTCTGGGGGATTGTGAGTGAGGAGGGACTAAGGCATCACCATTCACCTCAACCTGCCTCCAAAAGCAGAAGAAACTAAAAGAGAGCTGGGACCATCTGCTTAGCCCAACTCATCACTTTATCCAAGAAAGACAACAAAAACTCTTATGAGTGCTAGTGGGTAAGGAGTTTGTCTGTATGTGATTATCTCTCCATTTAAATGCTACTTGTTTATTTTTTTCTGTAATTGCAGACACCTTGAAAATTGACCTTTGCTGTAAGACTGTTGACCACTTCCAACCATGATTTGGATTTGTGCTTCCTCCCTTTGACGTGTCCTCTACTTCATCCAAGGGAAGTAGGGCAGCTGGATTAAAGCTTTAGAGTTTGTTTTTTAACTGATAAAGACTCCACTTTTCTTTTCCCTGAAGGTTGTTTCTGCCAAATCAATGTACCTGTCTGTCTTCTCCCCCTAAAAGCAACTGTAAGTTCCTTGAAGGCAAAGAATTAGCTTCTATTTGCATGTGGATCCCACATAGCAACTAGCGGGGTGCTCTCCATATAGGAACTGCCCACTAATTATTTATGGAAGCAATGGTTATTTAGACAATTAGATTAATTCAATGTACACTTCTGTAGTAGCTCTTGGGGTCTTCCATACAATTTAACACCATTAGCTGCTCTGTCCTGTTCTTTGGTTGTTTCTTAGGGGCTATCCTTAGAACTGCGATTAGATGGCAAACTTCTTGAAGACAGGAAGATTGGCTCATATTTTATCTTGAATTGTCTGCCAGAATTGGTACTCAATAAAGGGATGTTGATGTACATGTGTTGTTTTGTCTAGTCATTTCATGGTCAAGTGATATGGTGCTCCCAAATAGTGGAAACCCTAAGGTCTGTAAAAATAGCTCTGCCTTGGCTGGTGTGGCTCAGTGGGTTGGGCAACATCCTGCAAACCAAAGGGTCACTGGTTCTGTTCCCCTTCAGGGCACATGCCTGGGTTGCAGTTCAAGTCCCAGGTTGGGGGCATGCAAGAGGCAACCAATCAATGTTTCTCTCGCACATCTATGTTTGACTCCCTCTATTTCTCCCTCCCTTCCACTCTCTAAAAATTAATAAACCAAATCTTTTTTAATTAAAAAATAGTTCTTATTTAATTATAAAAAGGAAATATACAGTCATGCCAGGAACATATACAATCATGAACTTGCATGCACTTAACTCAAAACATAAAGAAAAATTTATTCTATCACAAAGGGAAATTTACAAATCCACTATTATATTAAATATCTTAATATACTTCACTTAAAAAATCAATACACATCAAGCAAAAAGAAAAAAGTAAACCTAAAGGATTGAACAATTAATAGGATTTTTTCCAATAGACATAGAGAATCTCATAATCAACAAAAGAGGCTACATGATTGTTTTTCAAGCACACATGGAGCAGTTTTGAAAACTGAACTAATCTTCCCAAACCTATGGGTTAGGTATCATTATATTCCCATTTTACATATGGGAACCCTCAGGTGCAGAGATGAAGTAATTTCTTCATGGTCACACAATGAGATACAAGCAGAGCTGAGATACAAATCCAGACACTCTGATTCCAGAGTCCAACTTTTAATAATAACATTGAGTAACAGCAACAAGAGCAAAGAATTAAGAAAATGTAAAACTGAGAAACAGCAGAAGTGCTTCACAAATCAAAAACTGATTCTCTGAGAAGACAAAATTACAAACTGCTTGTGAGACATGGAAAAATTAAAAAAGGAAAATACCAATCATGATAGAAATAAAAAAGATATAACAACAGACACAGCAGAGATGCTAAAATATCTAAGACAACACTCCCATCAACTTTATGCCAGTACATTTTAAAACGTAGATGAAATGTACAGTTTTCTAAAGAGATTTAAATTCCTAAAACCAACTCAAAAAGTTAAAAACTAGTAAACTGTTGAAATTAAAGGGATTGACTCAGTAGCCAAATTCCACAATTTCTGTTCCCAATAAAACACCAGGTCCATTGGTTTTACATTTAACGTTCCCCCAACTCCTAAACTACAACATGTGTCTTACACAACTCTTTCATAGAGTAGAAAAAGAGGATGCACTTTATTTAAGACCCAGAGTGACTGAAATACAGATGGTGGGACAGGTGCTGTATTACCTACCCTCTATACTTTTTGGTTCAAATATTTCGTATTAAAAGGAGGGTATGCAAAAACTATGGGGCTAGCTCAACAAACAGATAAATGTCATATCTCTGCTTCAAAATGTCCTTTTTTTATTCAAAACTTAATCTATCATCTCTGAATCAATAACTTCTAAGTACTTTTTTTTTTAATTTAACTTTTCTGTTTCCTAGGGCATGGCTCGAATACATCAGACCCACATCTCAACAATTTTGTCAGCCTGCAGGGAAATTTCTCCCACAGATACCCATTCTTTCAGAGAGCAGAATAGCTGTTCTCTTCTAGACAGTTCCTTAAGTGTGATCACTTGGACATGCCAGCCCTGTAGTTTCCAACAAGAATTTATGAAATTTTTACCTCAGGACCTTTAGGAAGGTCCTGACATTCTTCAGACATGAGTCCTGCTTCTGTGGGGGTTTAAATATACTTAGAAGCAAGTCACCCTACTGCTTTCCCCACAGGTGCGTTTGTGTTAAATTTCTTGACTTGGAGGCGGAGCTGTCTTGGGGAAGAATTAAGCCATGTGATGCTCTGTCAACGACATGGCCTTGGAAAGAGCCGAAAAGCAGGGGCCTGGAAATAGCATGATAAGACTGAGCAATCACAGCACAGACTACAACAGGACGACCACCTTCTCAGAGATCAGCTTGCCATGCTCTGTTCTGTGAAGCTACTAGAGGAATCTGGAAAGATCCCAAGTTTCGTATTTCTTGATTGATCCAGGGGGGGAGTTACATTCCCAAAAATACGTCAGAAAGTTAACAGAAGTAAAGTTTACATGTGGTGAGTACTAGTGTAATGATATCTTTAATTAGAATCTGGTGATGAGAAAAGAGATTTCATTAAAGCTCAGCATAAAAGTATCTTAACTTGTGAATTAATGGCTTACACACTATCTACGATTCATTCTAAGGGCTGGGATCTCTCTCAGAGACCTTATGAATTTAGGAATGAGTACTTTCAATTATCACTCAGACTCTCAGTCCTCATTCTGGTAATAAATCATTGCATATTCTCCCTCAGCAAGTTCTTCCACCTAAATGATACTGGAGAGTGGGAATGATCCATCTTCTCTACTAAAAACACACAAAGGGCAAGAAGGACCATATTTAAACTTTATCAGCATTTTTATTTAAAATTAACTATTTAAAGGAAATACGGTATAAATAAATATTGGAAGGGAGGACCTCTTTTGTGGAGTAAAGCCCTGTTTTAGTTTACCTGTTTTTATACAGAAGAGCACTGTTACTTCCAAGGCAATTTGATTATCTGTTTCTACTCACCCCATTACTGTAAGTGGTGTTGGCTCAATTGGTTTTGTGTGCACGTTGAAGGTCGCACCGATCTATAGTATGTCATATATTATTAAGTAAGTTACACTGGGATGTTACTCTTGATTCCCCTAGGATGGGCAATAGGTGTATGTTTTTCTATGTTAATCTGTGTTACTTTTTACTGTATTTTTAGCAAAATGAATTGTCTTTGTGCTGATTGACCCTTTTTCTCAACCTGAGCACCATGAATTGTCTGCATTCTTCTTTATTGTACACTCTTGCTTTCTTCCCCAGTGATGCCCAACAACATGGTATCAGAATTTCCTTAAAAATGTGTTCACTGAGTTTTTGTTATTGTTTTACTAGAGTGTAATATTACTGCTTCACTCAGTGTTTTTATGTAAGATATGCTTATTCAACATCAAAACATTGGAGACTTTCAATGTGTTTCCTTTACCCTTCAACAAATACAAGTGTTTGCTCTGACCGCTGTGGCTCAGTCGTTTGGGCATCACCACAAAGCAAAAGGTCACCAGTTCAATTCCTAGTGAGGGCACATGCCTGGGTTGTAGATTCAGTCCCCAGCCACGTACGTAAGTGATGGATGTTTTTCTTTCATATCGATGTTCTCCTCCCTGTTTCTCCCTCCCTTCCCCTCTGTCTAAAATAAATAAATAAAACCTTAAAAAAAACAGACACAAACTTTTGTTTCATATCTGGCTGCTGTGAAATAGGTTCTGGAAATGCAAAACCTTAATAAGATGCCTGAGGCACTCATTCTCTTGCTCATGCCTCCTTCTCTTCACCTGGCTATGCTGCACCCCCCCCACCTTTGAGTTAAATGTCACAGAGGAGGGGCAGGATGATGCTGAAGACAGAAAATTGAATTTGGCATCAAGGAAGTCACTGGGGACTTTAACAAGGGCATTTTCACTGGGGTCCAGAATCCAGACTGCAGATGAGGAACTACAGCCAGTGAGGACAGATTTTATTCAGAAGACTAGTACCAAAACGAGGAAGCAGATATGGCAGCAATGTGAGGGGAAGAGGTCATCAATTTTAAAAAGTTGGCTTTGATTTGGGAGAAATTGGAATATGTTTATTAACTTAAAAGCCAAGAGCCAAATCATTGAGAGAAATTGAAGATAAAGAAAATGATAAAAATAATTTATGTAGTAGACTCCAGAGTGGTATATGGTATTTTATAGGCATAGGATTCTGTCTTGGGAAGGAGGTACATCTCCTTGCCTGGAATATTAGGGAAGGGAGTAAATGACATTTATAATCTAAAAGTGGAGAGTAGGGAAGGAAGAATAAGAGAGATGCCTCTTATTTTCATTGAGGAAAATGGAACAGGATCATGTTCTGAGAGGAAACTAGGTAAGGACAAGGCAAACCGTTTGAGAACAATGACGCACGTTTGGAGCAGTGTCCATGAGGAATGCATACTGTGCACTCTCCTTTTGCCCTCTAGTTCCATTCCCCTGCCTGCTCTGTGCCCTGAGAGACTGAGGTTTGCTAACTCTTTGGCTTTTGGTGGGTTTCAATGGGAAGAGGGCTAGAGATATTTATTTTCCCAGGTGTCTTGCTGCTTAGTCAGGAGCTGCCAGCAGCAGAGGTCCTCTTCTGAGGGCCACAGCTCCTGTCAGGGCTTTCCCTCTGTTGCTAGCCCCAGGGCACTTCCCCACTCTTTGTTGTTTTTCCACAGCCTTGGGCAAAACGTCTTCTCACTGAACTCCCCTCACGTTGGAGTGCGCCATTTATTTCCTGTCTGGGATCCAAACTGACTCAGAATGCAAGAGGAGGGCAAGCGGGACAAATGAAAGAATTGTTTTAGGCACAGGTGGGGTTAGGAGCTATAAATCTGTTATTCTTACTCTGTTTTGTTCATCTCACTGCCAATGAGAAGAAGCAGATGAAGAGGATGATGACATTCAGTGAAGTCTGTGGTTGAAAGAGTACCTGTGGCCGAAGAAGAGGAAGAGGAATTGAGGGAACTGGTGAATGGGTCATTGAAATGATCACCTTACACCTAAGAGCTGCGCTTTCCATGTGCATTTTGAGTTTAGGAAAAACACTTTTCTACTGGCTCCTCAAGTCTCCATAGCCAAATCACGTTTTCCCTTGAATGTGCCTGTACATTCAATGACTCCAGAAAATAGAAACACAAGCACATGTACATGCACACATACCACATGCTAAGGTCCCTCCAGATATGAAAGTGTTGTTGAACTGTTATGGACTGAATTATGTCCCCCCAAATTCACATGCAAACATCCTAACCCCCCGTGTGACTGTTTGGAGACAGGGCCTTTAAGGAGGTGATTAAGGTTAAATGAAACCATAAGGGCGGGACCCAATTCAATAGGACTCTTATTTTTATAAGAAGCAGAAGAGACACCAGGTACATACACACATAAAAAGGCCATTTGAGAATACAGTGAGAAGGCAGCCGCCTGCAAGCCAGGTAGAGAGGGCTCACCCAAAACCAACCCTGCTGACCCATTAATCTTGGACTTCTAACCTTCACAATTGTGAGAAAATAAATTTCTGTAATTTAGGTCCCCCGGTCTGTGGTACTCTGCTGTGGCACCTGAACCAGCTAATACATGGATCACCTTCTGAACCTCCTAACGTGGAAGAGGAACCACACTGTTTTGGCCATGCAATCCAGTGACGCACAACATTCTACTCTGCCCACTTGTATTGGCCTCTCACCTCCTATGTACTGAATGTGACTTACTCTTCAAGGCCCAGATCCAACTTCAGCTCCTCTGGGAGATCTGCCCTGACCAGTGATGCCCTATTCTCCCTGTAGGAACCCAGTCCTTAGGGATATGACCTATCTGATATTACATTACCATTTGTCTTTATTATTATCTCTCTCCCAGGGACAAAGCCTTGCGAAATTTCTGAACTCACCCCGGCTCTTAGCAATGCTATGTACATAGCAAGTGTTGAATAAATATTTGTTGATTGACTGATTCCTTATTCTCAATAGCTAGAAGAAAGTTATTTAATTTTATTTGTCCTTATACTTAAAATGAGAATACAAAGCAAAAAGACCATTATAACCCTGTTTAGTGACTTCTGAACTATCACTACATTCTCCCACAATGTTCCACTGGAACCACCCATCCCTGGAATTGCTACAGAGCAGATGTGGCGAGGTTGTTTCCTTTCATACAACCAGTCTTACTGAAGCTGCTTAAGAACAGTAACCAGTTTGTTCACATTCCCAAGGCAGAGGGGCCTTGGAATAACTTTGGCAAATTAGACTAAGCAATCCTTGTCACTTGTAATTCTGTCATTTTAAACAGTGACTAAGACAATGGGACCTCAGCAAGATATGTTCTAGTCTGAAAATGTATCAGATGAATAGTAGATTTTGTACCTTGAAAGCAACAGCTACTTCTCCAAAGTGAACTTAATGTTGTTTAACAGGCTTTCCACAGCAAATGCTATTAAAATAATTCCCTTTGAACCTTGCATTTTACTTGTAAAACCAGAAGTAGAATTAACTCTCCCTTTCTCTTGAAGACTGTATCACCTTTAAAACAAGCTCATCATCCACTAATCCATTTCCAAACCCAGTTCGAGAATCTGGGTTAAGCACAGTATAACAAAGTGTAGCTGAGGCTTGATGGAGTGAGAGTTCCTTCTTTATCCTAATTGGCAGCGTCCTCCTGAGGGAAGACAAAGCACCTGTTTCTAACTCTAATTTGTCTTCCTCAAATGAATAATTCATGCTGCCTCTACACTACCAGCCACTGCAACAGTAGGAGATGGTCTCTGAGTACACCACTGGCTGAAGCCTGGACTGCACAAACTGCCCCTACCCACCCAGCAGGAAGCTTTGGCTTCTGTGCACGTGAGAGTTCTTACTCAAGGTCAGGTTGATGACCTCTGAATGTGAAATTAGGCTATTATCAATTTGGTATTAGGAATTCCCAATTTGTCTTATTTAACTAAGGCTGACCTGCCTCAATGTGTAACCTTTAAAAGAATGCAGGCTGTTTCCTGGCAATAGAAGAATATGTTACGTGAACTCTTTGAGGATATGTATATTTGAAGGTATTATAGGTCTGCCTTTATCTGAAAATTGAACAGAAATGGAGAGATTTTGTGGGGAAGGAAAGAAGGAAGAATGGAAAAGAAAGGAAGAAGGTGAGAGAAAAAGAAATCTGATTAGATCACTCCGCTAATGAAACCGTCCACCACTCCCATGGCTTAGGGCCTTGTCCAAATCCCTCCACACGGCCTGAGAGGCCCTGAAGAATCTGGCAGCTCCTGCCTACCCCCCCCCCCAACTACATTCCACCACTGCACCCCTTGTTGCTTTACAGCAGCCACACTGGTACATTCAGATTTTTGAATCTGTTAAGGGGCTCCCTCTTTCCCTCTGCCTCCCCTGCCCCCATCCTCAGGCCTTCACTCAGGTCTCAGCCAGAAGGCTGCTTTCACAGGTAGGACTGACCTCTGACCGAATTGAGTTTATAGACCCCGCCCCTACCCCACTGCATTCCCCGGTTATACACGAGGTCTGTCATCATACAAGCTGCTTTGCCTTTGTGGATCTTATGTGACTTGTAACTAAATAATTCTAGACTATAAGCCCCAAAACTACAGGGACCCCATCTGTGCATTCTGTACCCCCAGCACTTAGCATACATAGCACCTGATGCTATGGCAGAGGTCGGCATGAAGGAATGAATGAACTAATGAATAGACTAATGAATGGGGTTCTGCATGGATGTGGGCACACCCACATCTATGGGCACACCCAGCAGGTAAGTTCTCAGTTAACTAATTGGCTTGTTGTTTGGTGAGATTCTTGCCAAAGTAGAGAGAGAGACATTCTCACCCAAAGGAATAAACAGACTACAGGATGTAGGCACTGTCACTAACCTCGTGCTCTTGGTTTTAAAGTCTAAAGAACAGTTTGTTTGGTTTTAGCCTTTGCATCCTATGTACTCTAACACTGGATACACTGCACATCTGGATTTTTTCAACATCTGCTTCTTGGACAAGGGCCAGTGCTGTAAAGGCAGTGTGTATCATTAGACAAAGAACAAGAATTGAGAAAGCAAAGAATCCAGAGTGACTGAAGACAGTTAAGGCAAAAGAGATGGGGAGTAGATGCCTCTAGGGCAGGGCAGAGAAGTGGGGTGGCCCTGGCATCCAGGCATGATCCAGGCCATGGCACACTGCTGGGGACCTCGGGGAGGTTGCACAAGGGCAGCTAGAATGGGTGATCAATGAGGTTTTAGGGGCAGGGTTAGAGAGACAGAGGGAAAAAATGTAGTAAAAAGGGAAACCTAAGTGGGTTTTACTGCAGTAGACTTTGTAAACCTCTTCCTTTATAAAATATATTAAAATTTGTATTTTGTGCCTATTTTAATATAACGATGAATGTAATCAAGGCTGGATTATCAAACAGCAGTTTGGTAGTGTGAGGCTGAAAAAGAAAAAGGAAAACTGGAAACTAATGCAGCACACACACACCATGTTGCACACCACTGAATAGCATGGCCCATTAGCCAGGAGAGGTTTTGTTAGGAGATAACCTGGAAAATTCTGAGGAGACCTCTTGGAATCAAAAGACCTGCTGATCCTGTGATTGCCTCCCTGAGCCTCAGCTGCTGTGCTTGTACAAATGGGAATGACAGCGTTTAGTAAATGGTTGTTCAATTTCTCTCCATCCAGTGCCGACTTCTCTGTCGGGCACAGCAGGGTTAGTGCCCAAGGATCATAATACCTTTAGGGACCCAGTAAGATGATATAATTTCTTTGAAGTTTAGAAGAAAATTAACTAATATAATCTAGCCTTGATTATAGTCATCACTATATCAAGACAGGGATAAACACAAATTTTAATATATTTTATGAAGAAAGGGGTTTATAAAGGCTTAGGGTTGAAGGTCCATAAAATATAGCCCTGCCTCCACCCTCTACTTTGAAGGTCTTTCTCCCACACCCTGTCCACCTGGGTACAGTACTGGATCCTCTGCAACCATTCTTGACTCTGCACCAGGGGTTTGATTGTATTAAGATCCACACGTGGCCTGAGCTGGGCCAGAGTCCACACCACTCAACTTTTCCTGGTTGTGGTTGAATGGTGTGGGGTTGGGCAAGGTAGAGAGTGCTTGGGGATGGGCCACTGGACTTCAGCTTGCCAATCAGTCTCTTCTTTATGAATTTGGGCTTGATTCTGAGATCCAGCAAGAGTCTGATAATTCCTTCTCTCAGAGAAGATAAAAATTTGGGAGCTGCGAACTGTTTTTTTCCCCCTCCACATATAGACTTAAAGCAGAGAAAGCCAATTTGATGGAGCATATGCCCCAAAGAAGCAGAGGACTAAGATCCAGGGTCCCAGCCGTATTCTAATCTCAGGCTGCAGGCTATTCCTATGGCTGCTGGCACCCCTGGATTCTCCGAGACATCAGCAGAGCTGAACAGAAGAGTGGTTAAAGACCCAGGGTCAGGAGCTAGAAAGCCGGACATTTAAAGCCCAACAATTATATTCCAGATTTGTGACCCTGAGCAACTTACTTAACTTCCCTGTGACTCAATTTCCTCTATCATAAAAGGACATGTGAAAATTAAGTGATCTAATAAAAGTCTTTAGAATAGAGAATAAAATGAAATAGAATAGACAGTCCAGAAACAGACCTATAAATATATAACCAATTGATTTTTGACAATGGTGCAAAGACAACTCAATGGAAGAAGGATGATCTTTTATGACAAATGGTACTGGAATAACTGGAAGTCTATATTCAAAAAAATTGCCCTCAAGCATTTTGCAACATAAACAAAGACTAATCCAAAATCAATCATAGACCTAAATGTAAACTCAAAAGTGTAAAACTTGCAGAAGAAAAGATTGGAGAATGTTTCTATGACTTTGGTTAGGTAGGATGTCTTAGATATGACGTAAACACCCCAATCAATAAAAAAGTGATTAATTAGACTTCATCAAAATTTAAAACTTCTGTCTTTTGAAAGACACTGACGAGAAATAAAAAGGCAAGCCCCAGATGAATAGAAATTATTTGCAAAACACGTACCTAATAAAAGACTTAGAATATATAAATAACTACTCAATGATAAGATAAGGAACCCAATTTTTTTAATAATGGGCAAAAATTTGAAAGAAAACATCACCAAAAGCAAGTACAAGAATAGCAAATAAGCCCATGAAAAAATGTCCAACATCATTACTTATTAGGAAAATACGAGTCAAAGGCACAGTGAGATGCCACCGCGTAGCATTGGAATGGCTGAAATTAAAAAAGCTGAGAATACCAATGGCTGGTGAGAAGAAGAGCAGTTAGAATTCATACAATGCTGATGGAAATGTAAATAACATAGTCCTTGCAGAAAACAGTTTGACAATTGCTTATAAAATTAAATGTATACTTAACGTATGATTCAGCAATCTCATTACTAGATATTTGTACTAAATAGACATGAAAAAAATATGTGCACTCAAACATTTTACACGGATATTTAGAGCAGTTTTAATCACAATCATCAAAAACTGGAGCCCTGGCTTGTGTGGCTGAGAGGTTTGAGTGCCAGCCTGCAAACCAAACGGTCGCTGGTTGGATTCCCAGTCAGGGCACATGCCTGGGTTGCAGGCCAGGTCCCCAGTAGGGCGCATGCAAGAGGCAACCACACATTGATGTTTCTCTCCCCCTCTTTCTCCCTCCTTTCCCCTCTGTCTATAAATAAATAAATAAAAATCTTAAGAAAAAAAAAACTGGAAATAGCCCAGATGTCTTTCAACTGGTAAATGGATAAACAGACTGGTACATTCACACAATGGAGTGAGTACTATTCAGAAATAAAAGGGAAAAAACTACTGATGCACACATAGATATGAACTAACCTTAGTGGGGGGGAAAAGCCAAATTCAAAAGGCTACATACAACAGGAACCATTAATGTGACATTTGGGAAAGGCAAAACTGTAGGTCAGTAGTTGTCGACGGCAACTACTAGGAGAGGGGAGAGGGTTGGCTGCAGCGGGGCATGAGGAACCCTTCCTCAGTGACCTTCACTGTGCTGGGGCTACAGGAATGTATCAGTTTGTCAAAACACAGACTGGTACACTGCAATGAAGGTCAGTCTGTGCAAAGTATATCTCAGTAAGCCCAATTTCCGAGTGTTTAGGGAGAGAAGGTAACTTCACTGGCTTAACCTAGTCCCAATGGGTTTCTGTTACTTGCAATTCAGAGTTCTACATGACACAAATATCCAATTTATGGTGATGTGAGAAGTTAACGGCACAATGCAGTTTCACCTTAACAGGGGATTAAATTCTAATACCGATTCAGAAAAAATTCAGGAAAAAAAAACCAGAACGTTTGACTTTTCCTAATATGCCATGGCCCAGTGGTAGCCTTGGTTTTAACAGACTCGGTGGTCCCAAGAAACCAAAGGTGACACAGAGCTGAGATGGAAGGAACAGGGCTGCCACTGGTGGGCTTTAAAAAGTGCAGTGTAGCCACGTGGGCAGCATCACTGTATGACCTCCTGCCTCGGATTGCCCAGAGAGAAAACCCACTCTCTCCGTTTATCATGTGAATAGAGTTTGATCCAGATTCATTTGGAGAAGGCTAGGCATTCATGAGCTAAAGGTGCCTCACCAATCTTTTTATTTTATTTATTAATTTTTTTAATGTATTTATTTTTAGAGAGAGGGGAAGGGAAGAAGAAAGACAGGGAGAGGAACATCAGTGTGAGAGAGAAACATCGATTAGTTGCCTCTTTTATGTGCCCCAACTGGGGACTGAACCCACAACCCAGGCATGTGCACTTAGCAGGAACCAAACCAGCGACCTTTCGCTTTGCAGGACAGTGTCCAACCAACTGAGTCACACCAGTCAGGGCTCACCAATCTTTTTAAGATTATGCCTAAAGGTAAAAACAAAATAATCCATTTACCTCAGCCAGCACTATAATAAGGTAATCTGGTAACCAGGAAAAAAAAGTCTATAACAAAGCAGCTCTTCAGGGGAATCCAGATTAACCTCAAAAAGGGATCCTCTATGTGCCCCACCAGAACACCTCCATCTCCTCACCTCTCCGAGTAGCTTCCAGCTCCTGTTCTCCTGCTGGCCTAGTTCCTCTTCAATGTGGATTCTTTAAATGCAGCTCCTTGCCCTCTCCTCCCTCCCATTCAGAGACCACATTTTATTTGGGTATCCACACTAACAAGGCATCCTGCTCCTTAACCGTTTGAGTCCCAGGGGGTATTGTCAGCAGCGCGATTGTGCTGCTTGGGACTCAAATGGTTAAGATACCTTGCAACTCTTCTTTTGTTACCTTTTCTTGAGCTCTCACTCACATCAAAGTGGCTTAACATCACCTGTCCTACCTTTCCCAAAAAGATTAAAACTAGGTAAGGAGACCTAGACACTCACAGATGAAGAGGAAGAATCACTTTATGTTTCCTTATAGGATTACCTTCCTGTATACAACTGTTTTCCTCTAAGTCTTCTTTTGAATCAAATCCAGATTATAAACTCCAGGGGCTGCCCTGGCTGGCTGGAGCGTGTCCTGTAACCAAAAGGTTGCAGGTTTGATTCCTGGTTGGGGCAATTGCCGGGATTGTAGATTCGCTCCCCAGTCCAAGTGCATGCGATCCTGGTTCTGGGAACATATGGGAGGCAGCCAGTGGATGTTTCTTGCTCACATCGATGTTTCTCTCTCTTCTTTCCTCTCCCCATTCCTCTCTCTCTGAAAGCAATGAAAAAATGTCCTCACGTGAGGATTAAAAAAAAAATAAAAGTCCTGGTGTTGCTTACAACTTTAGGAAATCTCCAGGTGGGGAATTTTGTCAGATAAAAGCAGGCATCTGCCAAATAATCACCCCTGGTTTTTCTGAGCTCCACATTAGGTCAACTTAGATGATGGTGACAGTGATGATAACTGTCATGAAAGCAATAATAATTCATTTGACAGTTTATAGGTTTTCCAACCACTTCTATGCACCTCTCCCCTGATGCTCAGAACCACACCCTGGAGATGTTGCTCGAGGACAAAAAACATCAGTAAACAAGAATCATCTGTGGTCTGAAAAAAAAGTGCAAATAATTTTCTCTAAGCCCCAAAAACCTTAAAATTCTAAAGCCAAAGTCTCCAGCACATAAAATTCTAAAAGAATAGAAGAGACTTCTGGAATCTTCAAAGCAGAAAGGCAGTAAATGCAGTTTACCATGATAAAAAATGATTAAATGCTAATCATACCAGCTGAGATATCATCATCAAATTTTGCATTAACAGCTACAATTAAATAGTAGACTTATTAGCTACATTGTTCAAGTGCATCTTTCCAGAGACTTTGTATTTTTCCACCAAACACAAAAAAGACCTTAAATCAACTTTAAGGGGATGGAAGTAAAATCAGTAAATAAAATGATGTCACCTATATACGTAGTGGGAGAAGGAGCTTTGATTTCCCTGGAGGACACAAACGAAGACTGCATTTTCCGGAGTTCGCTTTGGAGAAGAACATTTTAGGCAGAGGTAGCCTTCCTGCTAGTGAGAACCCAGATAAAACTCCTGTGTAAATTCAACCTTCTCTTCCCACTCACCCCCGCAAAAAAAATATCTAGCAGGGCATGCAGGGCATGCAGTGCAGGCATAGCTCACCTCCAGGAGGAAAATAGCCTACTAAAAGCTGATTCTGAAGCTCCACTAAAATCTGAAAGATGAAAAATTGCCTGAACATTCTTTTATTAATCAATGGAATCACCATTTACTTCAAACAGAGCCAGCCTTGGATGGATGTCCATGAGCCTTGAGGGGATACCCAAGAATTCCTTTACTCTCTGATGCCCCCATCATCTCCTTTTCTCCAGACCTCCACTTCCGCCCAGCATCCCAGTGCTGTGCAGGACTTGCACCCCTTGGTCTGGACAACAGGGATCATGATCCCTGCCTCCCTTCTGGGGAGGAAGAAGGTATAGGGATCTGTCAGTCAAAAACTCCTTAAAATTCTTCTATGTAAAGGCACTATAAGACAAAGAAGTTCCTCCTTGAAATTTTGGTACTTTCTTACAGCCACCTACCCCGGCTTACAGAAGGTCCTGCATTATTAAGCTAAAATTTTTCTTTCCTACCAGGAATAAAGAAAAGTGGTAGAATAAAGGATGCAGAGAGGACAAGAAAAACCCATCCTCCCAAACAGACAAACCTACTTTTCCAAAGTCAACTTTTCCAAAGTCAACTTTTTAAAAAAGTACATAGGCCCTGGCTAGTGTGTCTCAGTGGATTGAGTGCCAGCCTGTGGACCAAAGGGTTGCAAGTTTGATTCCCAGTCAAGACACATGCCCAGGTTGCAGGCCAGGTCTCCAGTGGGGGGCAGGCGAGAGGCAACCACACATTGATATTTCTCTCCATCTATTTCTCTCTCCCTTCTCCTCTGTCTAAAAATAAATAAGTAAAATCTTTTTTTTTAAAGTACACTATAGAATTCAAATTTTCTCTCCAACTCTCCATTTATAACAGCATCTCTCAATGAAAGACATGTTTGAAATAGGTTATACCTTATAACTTTCTTAGCTATAAACCACAGGTAGGTCATTTTTAAAATTGACCTACCTTAAAAAGTCCTGAATACCCATTCTATGTTTATTCACCAAAATCCAACAGCCGATATGAACACCTGTGTGGCCGGAAGTGCCCAGGGCCTTGGTGCAGTCTACGGATGAACTGCTCTGTGGTTGGGTCGTTATGATTCCCATCAGCCACGCACACTCATGGGCAGTGAGTCACCTTCCAGACTGTGCCTCTGCAGAGTCACAGAGCACACAGCAGACTTCAGCTTTGGGAAACCTGTTCACGGTTATTTGAAAATTTTTAGTTCAAAAGATTCTGAAAATAAAATGTCCCCAAAATGTCTTTTTAGAAAACGTCTGACACAGATACAGACATCAGTATGGTGATTACCAGAGGAAAGGGGTGGGTAGAAGAGGGTAAAGGGGTAATAAATGGTGATGGATGGGGACTTCACTTGGGGTGGTGAACACACAATACAATATGCAGATGATGTGTTGTAGAATTGTACACCTGAAACCTATGTAATTTTATTAACCAATGTCACCCCAATAAATTCAATTTAAGAACTCTAAATGAAAAGGGATCATAGTATGTGCATGTGCAACAGTCAAGGGTTTTGCCTTTATATACAGTCTGTGAGAACGGATTCATTCATTCATTCATTCATTCAGACAAATATTTGCTGTCTGCCCATTATTTGTTAGGATTAAAGTCCTAGGGGTACATCAGTTAATAGACCAAAACAGAGTGAGTACTTACTCTCAAGGTGTTCTTGCTACAGTGGGGAGAGAGAAGAAATGTAAATAAACACACTAAAATAATTGTAAAGATTGTTAAGATGTAAGAGAAATGCAGGGGGCTGAGGGGATGACAAAAGAGTAGGATACGATGACTTTCACCAGGATGAGGAGGAAAAACTGTTCTGAACAGGTGACATTTAAGTTGAGCCCTGAAAAATGAGAGGGTGTTATCCATGCAGAATTTGGGAAAGAACATTTTTAAGAGTGAGCATCTGCTCCTACAAAGTGCCTGGGGACTGAGAGGGCTGGGTGTGTGCATGGCACGGAAAGGAAACCAGCGTGGCTGGAGTGTGCTAGGAGGGAGGCAGGCAGATTATGCAGGACACTGAGGCCGTGTTAGGAATCTCATCTTATTCTAAAGCAAACGGGAAGCTGCTGGAGATTTAAATCAGAGAGTGACCTGGCCTAACTGATGCTTCACATTGCACTGGCTACCATGCAGAGAACGGACTGAAGAAGGAAATGAGTGCATGTGGGAAGACAGGAAATGTTGTGATAATCCACATGAGAGCCAGTGACAGCCTGCCACGGGAGAATAGAAGTGAGATGGTGAGCAGAAGACTTAACATGTACATTTTCTGAGGTGAAATCAAGAGGACTTGCTCACAAATACGATGTGGAGGATAAGGGCAGGAGAGAAATCAAGGACAATTCCAAATGTCTGGCTGGGTGGGTGGTTGTGCCATTCATTGAGATGATGAAGAATGCCTCCGGTTTCTTCTGTTCACGCAGGAGACCCGTGGCACAGTGAGGCCCTTGCACATATGACACCCTAAGGGGTTGTTTCATTTTCTTTCTAGTAGAACTTCCTGTGGGAAGGGTTTTCTTGACTTTTTTGTATTGTTAGGGAGCTAACACACACACACACACACACACACACACACACACACACACACACACACAAGTTAGCCAACATGGTCCAAAGGAAGCCTGAGGCCTGTCTCAGCCCCTAACACTAGATTTCCCAGACCCAGCTAATATGTAGAGAGCAAGGAGACAAAACTAACCACAGTTAAATGATGCTTAAGAGTATAAAAAGACAACCACATGATAACATAAAAACATACTTCCCTAGGGATTGGGCCTCAGGTACCAAATCTGGAGCATGAGCTGCACTATTGGGTAGTCGAGCTTCTCCACTGAAATTTGTTGTCACTCTGACAACTGGTTAAACTCCAAACCATTAGCTTAAAGAGAATTATCAGAGGCATTCTCAGTTCTGTGGAGGCCATCAGCTTAAGGGTAATTATGAAGCTGAGGTCTAATCAATTAAAATAGCTTTGGGTGCAGATACCATTTATGTTTTACTCCACAGGATTCCAGATATTTCTCTCACTTTCTTTGGACTCTTAATGGGAACATAACCAGCGTGAAGTCATTGGCTGTACGTTCTTCCTTTGCCAACCTAAACCATCAGCATTTTTGTGCCATGAAAATTTAGTTATGAGAAATGTTAAGAGAAATCTTGAAAAAGTAAAGACATTGCAATAGAATAACTCAGGAGGAATGAAAGGATGACAAAATTCATTCCATTGTTCTGAATTCAAATCTCAGGTCCCCTCTTATTAACTAATAGAACATACTACCAAGACAAGACTTCTAGCAGAAATGGGAAGCACTTCAGTAAGAGACGCCTAAAAAGGGCTGAAGCTTTGTACCTCTGTATGATAGAAATGTGTTGTAAGGTATTAAGTGTAGGATGATTCTACAAAGCATTCAGAGTAAAGACGCAGAAATCTTGAAGTCAAACCTAGAACTCAAAGACTTAGGAGGATAATTCTTTTTTCTTATTAAATCCTGTGATCCATAAAATAAATCAGCTATTTCCTAAAGACTGACAGAATCAACATTAATCACAATCAAAATATTGATTCTGAATATATTTAATGCTTATTAAAAACTGAAAAACATTATTTTTATATATGGATTACTATCTTCCTAGCTCTGTAGGTATCTGTATCTATAAGGATATCAAGAAGAAATACCAAGCATTTCACTAATAATTTTTCAATGTCTTAGAAAAGTGGCATTTTTGACTGAATTGCCAGGAGGGGAAAATATAACAGCAGTATCAAAATCTACAATCAATTCTTTCCCCTAAAGAAACACTTTTGTTAAAAGAATCGCAGTTTTTCTGAATTCTTTCTTTTTTTTTTTTTTAGGCTACAGATAACACCAGTTCCTTCTCCTTTCTCTGGCTTTGGTTCCTCTCATATTTTACTGGCCATGAAGAAGTTATTATCACCGACTCACTAATTCGGTCAGCTGAACTTTTCTTCACTCCTCACCTTGTACTTGCAGGTAGGAATTTTCCCTTTCTGCCCTACTTTTTTTGCCTGGAGGCACACAGGATTCTCTATCAATCACTAGACTGTGTCACAGCATGGCTCAGTCATCATAGACTTGTCCTGGGACAGTGCGCTCTTACTATTTTCAGAGTCATGTCTTTATTTCAGGAAAGTTTCTACAATTCTCTCAGTAAAAGTTTTACAGTTTCACTGGTTCTATTCTATTGTGTATCAACATTGGTTGGGTGTATGCTATATGTTTCTGTCTTCCGTTTCCATCGCCGTTCTTTAATCAGTTCTATCACTTCATTCTTTTTCATTTTATTTTGAGTGATTTCCTAACCATTGTATCCCTATGTTTTCAATTATGTATTTTCTGCCCTTTTGGGGGGTGAGGGTGGATAATGAGACTTTTATCCTCAATTCTCATTTTTTGTTCTCTTTCAGTTTTCTTTCAAGTATAGCTATTCCCCAGGGTTTTTTTTTTTTTTAATTCTATCCCCAGTCAACTTCATTTATTCCCAAAGCTTAAACTACCCACTGTGTGCTTTTCTCCCAAATGTTTCTCATCTATCCTAATCCTCTCTCTTGAGTTTATACCCAATTTCCAAAGCCAGTTTGACACCTCCATTTGCATCTAACTCTATATGTGTTCTAAAATATAATTTTCTAATCTAGTGATTCTCAGAATGTTAATTGGTATTGGATGTTTTTATTTGTTTATTTTAAAGATTTTCATGTGTATTAATAAATTGCCATAAACTGGGTGCCTTAAAAAAACAAACTTATTCTTTCATAGCTCTGAAAACTAGAAGCCCAAAATCAAACTGCTGGTGAGATCATTCTTCCTTTTCTCTTTCTAGCTTCTAGCGGTTGGTTGCCAGCAGCCTTCAGGGTTTCTGGGCTTGCAGCCGTATCCCTCCAGTCTCTGCCTCTGCCATCACATGGCTTTCTCCTCTGCGTGTGTCTCTCTCTAAATCCTCCCCCTACTTTACCTTATAAAGTCACCAGTCATTGGATTTAGTGCCCACCCTAATGCAATATGGCCTCACCTTAACTTCATTATATCTGCAAAACCCTATTTTCAAATAATGTCCCGTTCACATGTTCTGGGAGATAGAACTTAAAAATATCTTTTTGAGGCACACAAATAACTGACTACCTCCTGATAAAATACATTTTAGAAATGCATTTTAGAGTGTGGATTTAAGCACACTCAGACAGATTTCACTATCCCTAGAACTTCTCAGAGCCTTTAAGAAGCTAATGTGAATTGTAGTTTTGAGTCTCTAAGAACAGTTATCACATGGGTTATCACATGGAGCTTTTCCCCAAACTTTCACAAAACACTTTGTATGGAGTCATTCAAAAGCCCAACTGTTCCAACTTCCAGTCAAGATGGAGGCATAGGTGGACATGATTTGTCCCATCACACAACCACAAAAAGGAATTACAACTAAATATCAAAACAAACAACACCCAGAGTTGTCAGAAAATCGAACTGTATGGAAATCCAACAACCAAGGATTTAAAGAAGCCACATTCATCTAGTTGGGTAGGAGGGGCAGAGATGCGGAGACAGAGTGGAGAGGTGAAAAGATGCGTTGTGTCACAGAGAGGTGACAGCGGTGGCAGAATGGGCATGAGCAGTCCCACATCCATATGTGGTAGATAAAAATTGGGAGGGATACCTTGGAAGCAAGTTATCCCAACCCCAGGCCTGACTGCATAGCCCAGGGTTCCAGCACCGGGAAAATAAATTTCCATAACTTCTCACTGTAAAAACCAGTGGGGGGTTAGGGCAGCAGAAGAAACTGCTGGATAGTCAGAAAACTTCACTTAAAGGACCTGAATGGTCTTAAAACATACACAAACCCACCCACTCAGGGTAATAGCTGAAAGGGTGTAAGTCACATATGGGGAAGCGGTGAAGTGACTGGATTGGGGTGAATGTGGGACTAACCCCCAGAAGCCAAGCAGAGGCAGAATCCCTTCTCTGAGCCCTCCCCCTACACTGAGCCACAAAGCAATGAAGCAGGTTACCCCACCCTTGTGATTGCCTAAGGCTCCACCCCACACAATTTACAAGTGACTTTTCTATATAGGCCATGCTAGTAAGACAGGGAGTCAAAGCAGCTCTACCTAATACACAGAAACAAGCACAGGGAGGATGCCAAATTGAGGAGACAAAGAAATAAGGCCCAAATGAAAGAACAGAACAAAACCAAAGAAAAAGAACTAATAAAAAGGAGATAGCCAACCTATCAGATGCAGAGCTCAAAACACTGGTGATCAGGATGCTCAAAGAACTCATTGAGTATGGCAACAACACAAAGGAAGAAATGAAGATTACACTAAGTGAAATAAAGGAAAATCCACAGGGAACCAACAGTGAAGGGAAGGAAGCCAGGATTCATATCAACCATTTGTAACATAAGAAAGAAATAAACACTCAACCAGAACAGCAAGAAGAAAAAAGAATTTAAAAAAATGAGGATAGTATCAGAAGCCTCTGGGACATCTCCAAACATGCCAACCTCTAAATCATAGGGGTGCAGAAGGAAAAGAGGAAGGACAAGAAATTGAAAGCTTATTTGAAAAAATAATGAAAGAAAACTTTCCTAATTTGGTGAAGGAAATAGACATACAAGTCCAGAAAGAACAGAGTTCCAAACAAGTTGGACCCAAAGAGGACCATACTAAGAATACATCATAATTAAAATGCCAATGGTAAAAGATAAAGAGAGAAAGAAGCAAAGAGTTACCTATAAAGGAATATCCATAAGACTATCAGCTGATTTCTTGGAAGAAACTTTGCAGGCAAGAGGGGGCTGAGAAGAAGCATTCAAAGTGATGAAAAGCAGGGACCTACAACCTAGATGACTCTATCCAGCAAAGCTCTCATTTAGAATTGAAGGGCAGATAAAGGGTTCCCCAGAAAAGGTAAAGCTTAAGGAGTTCATCATCACCAAGCCATTATTACAGGAAATGTTAAAGGGACTTATTTGAGAAAAAGAAGATCAAAACTATAAACATTAAAAAGGCAACAAATTCACAACTATCAACAACTGAATCTGAAAAAAAACAAAAAAACAACTAAGCAAACACCAGAACAGGAACAGAATGACAGAAATGAACATCACATGGAGGGTTATCAACTGGGAGGAGGAAGGGAGAGAATAGGGGAAAAGGCACAGGGATGAACAAGCATAATTGGTAGGTACAAAATAGACTGGGGGGGTTTAAGAATAGTATGGGAAATGGAGAAGCCAAAGTACTTATATCAACGAACCGTGGACATGAACTAAGGTGGGGGGTATTGCTGGAGGGAAGGGGGATACCAGGCATTGAGGGGCGGAAAATGTGGAACAACTATAATAACATAATTAATAAAACATACTTTAAAAAAGTATACTGTTCCAATGGCAGACCTTGTGTGTTCTCTCACCAGTGCTTCATAGGTTTCTCCTGCACATGGATCACTATGAGTAGCCTCCTAACACATCTTCCTGCTTTTAATCATTTTTGTCCAAACTTGCCGGATCCAGACTTAATTCAGTCAGTCCCTCACTTTAAAATTTACATTGTCCCACTGACCACCAAACAAAACGTCAACTCCTCAGCATTGAGACATTCCAGATTCTGTAAAATTTGACTTCCCACCACTTTGGAGCATTCACTCACACCAACAATCCATGACGCCATGCATGCTGTGGTTTCATCGGGCTGTTCACTCTCCCCTGAACCCACCACGCATGTTCCCGTCTATGAACTATCGTTCGAGCTCCTCTCTGGCCAGCAATATCCTTCTCCTACCTTCTCTGCCTGAAAAAACTCTCATTCTTCCGAGTCTAGTCTAAATATAATCTCCTTTTCTAAATATTCCCCAAGTATAATTAATTTTTTATTTCTTTTATGTTCTCAAAACATTTTATCATGACTTTACTCATAACATCTTCATAATAAATTTAATGCTGCCCTACAACCATTTATACATGTTTTTCTAGCTAGCTCCTTATAGGTAGTATTCATACATGGCACATAATAGATGCTGATTTATTACTTTACTCATATATGTGATGAATGAGTAACTAAGCCAACAAGTGTACTGGATGGAGGAGAGTCAAATGGCTATGGATTCTTTTCAAAGTATGGAGCACGGTTCCCCAACCCCGAGGCCATGGACCAGGGCTGGTCGATGGCTGGTTAAGAACCGGGCTGCACAGGAGGTGAGCTTGAATATAATACGCTTGAATCCTCCCGAAACCATCCCTTCCACTGCAGTCCGTGGCAAAATTGTCCTCCACATAACCGGTCTCTGGCATCAAAAAGGTTAGGCACCGCTGGTATAGAGAACAGACCACCTGAATAAAACGCAGATTACTAGAAGCCAATACTAGATCTATTGAATAAGAATGTTGAGGGGGAGGGACCCTAGAATCACATTTTTAGCAAGATATCCAAGTGATTCTTATGCCAACAAATGTGTGAGAATCACTGCCGAAATTTTAAAAGTAAAGAGTTCATTAGTACCAACTTGTGCTACCAGTGATTTAAAAATATTTGAGAAGGGAATTCCGCTGGTCAAAGTTGACAACTCCCTAAAGAAATGAAAAATTTAAGAAGGCATATTTAGCATCAATAAAGAACAAAAATAATATAAAGATCTAGTGAGTCTTTTAAATTCTATCATTTCTCTATGCAGTATTTAAAACCAACTGATCCCTAAATCACAGTTGAAGTCACCTTCATTATTGAATCCACACAAAATTGAAGGCCATCTTGACGAACATGAGAGCTAAATGAAAGTTAAATTTGTCAACTTCTTTTTTCTTTTTTTGGCTATTACAGCTGTCCTGAATTTTCCACCCTTTGCCCCCCTCCCCCCAGCACCCCCCACTCCCACAGTCAATCCCCTACCATTGTTCATGTGCATGAGTCATGCGTATATGTTCTTTGGCTGCTCCATTTCCTATACTTAAATCTGTCAAATTCTTTACCATGCCGCACACTTTTGGAGTTTCATGAAAAAAAAAAATTCACATAATTAGTTTAGCTTTACCAGAAAAAAATTTGAATGACAAGGTCAGGCTCCTGACCTTTCAGTAAATTAGAGAAGATTGCCATAAATTGCACAATATAATGAAACACCAATTTGCATATTTGCTGCTATATTAAAAGGGATCAGTTTTAGCTCACAAAGCAGAACAAACAAAAACATGCATTTTAATAACTCAAATTACTCCCAGGAAGTGACCCTCAGCAGAAAGCCTAATTATCACTACTTAATTAGAAGCCTTGGAAATCTAAATCCTCCTTTAAATCCATTCTGGGTACAGTGAAAGATGAAGCCATGAGTTTTGTCTAAGATTCAATATTTACTCTTTACTAATATGTTTGCTGGAGAGACTTCCCAAGCATTATAAAGACACGCAAGAAAAAATTTAATACTCAAAGAAAGAGTGCACAAAACCTGTGTTGGCTTGCAGGTGCAAAGCAATTAACAAGCTGGCATTTACAGTACTTTTAATTAATTAATTAAAAATGCAAAGCTGACTTTCATTTCTTTAAATGTTTGAACATTTTATCCATCAATAATAAAGCACTACATGCTGCTGGGTGACAACATCTGGTAAATGAAAGAAGTTAGGCCAGCGCTGAAGTCCGTGAAGAGGGGTTTGGAATTTTCTAGCGCATTCTCACTTCCACCTCCCTCCACCCCACCTCCACTAAGTATGTTACTAAACATAGTGTCAAAGGAGAGGGGAAATGGCCTGTTGCCTAGTGTGCATCAAAAACTGAAACTGATCAAATTAGATGTGACATGGTAACCTTGAGTGGGAATGAAAACAACATGGCTTATCACAATTATACTCACCATTAAGGAATTGCCGTTTTGTTTCCTTCGGGGAGCAGAGTTGTTTGGAACTGAGGCAATGTACCTCCACCTTATTTATAAAGGTTAAAAACATAATTAGCAGAGGGAATTTCAATAATTTGCAAAAGAAGTGGGTAATGGCTTCTAATGTAATGCTGCTGTGACTAATTTTACAGCTGGACGCTGTTCGAACAACGACTTTACTATTCCCCATGAACCCATTTTTGGTCAGTACGTATTTTAAAACAACACCATTAATGTTGTTTAATTAAAACATAAATACTACAGTGCTACCTCGGTAGGCATTCACTCAGCTGGAACTAACTGTATTTGCTTAATCTACAATTTTAGATGTATTAGCAAAAATAAATGTTGGTGAATGTAAGCGCCTGATTACATATCTTGGGTAAATTGGTGATAATGAGTCAAGAGACTTTGTGTTCATTCACATATATTAGAATAAGAATCATTATGAAATTAAAGCTAAGATTAATCCTGCTAATGACACCACAGAGCATCTGGGAATAAGATAACCCAGATGTCAGATTCGCTGTGCTACTGTGCTGCTATTTGATAGAGTAACCCTTGAAGTGTTCTTCTAAGGCAGATAGCTGCTACCCACCCCCCCAGTCCCAGTACTTGAAATGCAAATGAGTGACAAGATAGTCTAATAATGAGAGCAGATTCTAGCAGTAAAGAAAATGAATAAATTAAAAAAAAAAAAAAAACCAACCCTCTGCACCACCGATAAGAACAAGCAGCAGGCACCCTGATGTCCTCAATTAGGGTGGATGACATCTGCTGAGCATTTCTCTCTAATAAAGCCCTCACTCGGTATTCCAAAGCACACGATTCTAACACTGTTAACATTTTAATGTCCTGGGCGTGCGTGGTAACATTAATTACAAGATGATTTGGATGACTTCTGAATCTCTTTTATGTCTTCCACAGAAGAGAACACAGCACTGCAGCTTTGATATCATAAATAAAATGGGGACGCCTGCCAAGCATGAAAGGTATCCTGAAGTCACCCGCGTCTGCTGTGTCGTCCTGCACCTCCGCAGCCAGGCAAAGAGTGTCCTCCGGGCGTTTACAGAGGGCCGGCAGCTCGGCATTTTAGGGGAAGGTTAGGTGGCTCTAAGGATTTTTTTTTTCCTTTGTGCCAAAGGTGAACATTTCTTTTGCTGTTTTTAATTCCTAATGAGCTTAAAGTCCAATTAATAATTTTCTAAGCACACTTTGCCTTCCTAATAGCTATTTTCATGAGCTTTGGCAAATGTCACCAGGGCTTTCTTATTTGCTGGCTGGGAGACAGAGGGGGAGTCTTTCCTTATTTAACAGCTCATACATAGTACTAGCACTATAGGGGACCCCATGTGGGGAGTGAGGCAGGGGTCACAAGAGAAAAGAGATTTGTTGAGTACCCTATTACATAACCCGTACTGTATCGCCATCACTCACAGGAAAATACTATTATTATCTCCATTATATGGGGAGGGAACTGGGGCTCAGAGAGATCATTTAATTGGCTTACAAGTTATTAAACCTCTTAACAAGAAGCAGAGCTAGGATTTGAACCTGTGTCTTACTGAGCTCAAAGTCTATGATCCCGCTATTCCTCTTCACTATACCTGTGGCTGTCATTAGGATGCTTCCTAGATGTTCAGGGTCTCATCCTTTGGGGCATAGGATAAGGTTATGTTTCTTTGTCCTTGTTTCAAGTTAGCATAGTCATGCAAATCTTCTTTGACCAGTGAAATATAAACGCAAGCTTGAAAAGTCTCTGTGCGGTTCATCCTGTCTCCCTTTCCCTCTGAGGAATAATTGATGTCTCTTTCAGCCTGGATCTGAGGATGATTTGGAGCAGAGCCCACATAGCCAGCCTGTAATGGCCATGAAGAGTGAGCAAGAGATACACCTTTGTTAATTTAAGCCTCTGAGATTCCGAAACTGTTGATTACTGCAGTGTAACCTAGCCCATCCTGAGGAATAAAACTCTGTATCATGCAGGCAGCCAAGCACAAATCTGCAAAACCCCCAGCTGGCCTCGGGAATGGATAAAGAAAGATGGGAGAAAAATAAAAGTGAGCAGAGATGTGACTCAAAAGGTGGACCAAGAACTACAAGACTTGGGGAGAAAAAGATTGCTATTTAATTAATCCTAGTGGGTGCCATTCACATCACATGTGCCAATGGCTCCCCCTAGAGTTTTGCAGTGCCCGACCTGCAAGATCATGTTCAGGGGCCCTGCCATTTCTAGCCCTGCTAGTCCGAACCTGGCTCCCCACTCTTTTTACAGACTAAGCCGGATTTGCAGGATGTGCTGGGTATAGAATTTGTAGCTCAACCAACGAGCAGAAGCCCAGCCTAACAAGAGGTCTGCCCACTGGAAACATAAGGAACAATTCATCGGCAAATGTACTCAGGTGCTTTGGCCATGAATCAAAATTAATCTCACATGACAGGTTACTGTCACTAGATGCATATAATGAAATGAAACAATGTGTTACACTTATAAACAAAGTTGTTTATCCAAATGTGAAAGGCAGAGGAGAAAAGGCTCTTTCAGCTTTTCATAACTGACTCACTGTGGTAATGATTTCACTGCCACCAAGAAAGGAATGCCTGGGGACAAGAGAAAATGAGACCCAACAATGAGGTCATACACGAACCTGTTAGAGCTCAGCCCACTTTCTCCCTTGTATCTCCTTCCTAGCTCTGTTTGGACCACTCCAGTGAAAAATCCTAATTCTCTATGCCAACTCGCCCTATCCAAAGGGCCTGCAGTTTGCCAAAACAACAACTGAATGGCAGGTTCAAAGTTCCCAGCCATGAATCAAAAGTTCTCCAGGTTATCCCCGATGGTTCCAGACTTAGTGGACTGGGTAGAACTAAAGCAACTAATGGAACTTCCTGGAACAGAGCCAGAGTGGATCTCAAGCAGATGACCTGCACACAGCTGCAGACACCTCTCCCTCACTAGCCCTGGGCACTGCCCGATGGCTGCATTTGCTCAGGGAGCGTTGGGGAGGATTCTCAGCAAGCAAACCAGCCCCTCTATTTGGTAGCCCCAAGTTCTACCTGTTCACTTCCACTTACAAGAATGTTGGTTAGTAAGAGGGAGAATGTCTAAGGTAATTCTAACCTTGTTTGGGAGTGGGAGAGCCCTCTAAAATGTATGCAAAGCAGCTCAGTTGCTTCCAAAGACATTGGAGTAAGCTACACTTAGATCCCATACTCCCACCCAGCAACTCTCCAATGAAAGGGATTCCATCCCAAAGTTTATGCTCTGGAAGATAAGGTAACTGATTCAAACGCTCAGGAAACCTACTCTATATCACCATGAGGTTACATTCAGCTGTGCCTTTGCATGGGCCATTTCCTTAACCAAGAATGCCTTCCCCAGGGACTCAGTGAACTCGTGCTTCAGAATCAACTCAAATGTGCTTATGAAGCCTTCTCAGACTCACTCAGCCAGAGGTGTGCATACCCTCTTTTGTTCTCTATCTCCCTCATATCACTGAATGCACTCTACTGTAGCAGTAACATTACTGGTCTGTCTCCTCTACTAGACTGCAAGGTTCCTGGAGATTCTGGAAGAACGCCTGACACATGGGAGCACTCGGCACCTACTTACTGAGTTACTTGAAAATCGATAGTGAGAGGCAGATTTAAGATACGGAGGCAGATTTAATATGCACTGCCATCTTGGAAGACAAATAATGGTCTATATTTACTTCTCAGGTGCTTAAGGACTGGTTCAGCTATGTCTTCTAACAAAAATATAATACTTTTTATCTGCTTTTCCTAAGGCTTCCATGTTGTCTTTATACCTTCTACATGCTTTTTCAGTTTCTTAACAAGATGTCCTTAGATAAGCCTCATCCAATTAGCATTATTTTGTGGCTGGCTGTGACAAGGTACCTGAAAAATCAATGAAAACAAGGACTGAATGGCCTGAATTCTCATGACCGAGTGGGCTCCTAGGTGTCTTTTATGCAGAATAATTTATGGAAACATCGTTTAAATACAGACATTTCCATCTGTTTCACCTTCACTCTTGAGGGGAAAGAAAATAGAAAGATATTCAGTCTGTTTTAAACCTAATATTTTTAGCCTCTTCTTCTCAGTATTCGGAACACTTGATCCATAGCTGGAATAATATCGCAGGTATAGGAAATGATCAACAGCAATCAATGTATTGTTGTCAGCATGGCACCAGGTACTATGCTAGGGATTTCAAAGGTTCAGTGGACTTAATCTGGTAGAAAGAAGATATAAAAGGCATTTTAAAAATAAGCGCTGAATAGAGATACAATTGCTACTTGGGTGTGGAAGGATATGGGGGACCATTGAGGTGACATTTACACTCAGCTGTAAGGGCAGGTGGAAGAAGAAAGACTAGGCAGATGATCACAGAAAAAGAAAGGCAAGGCAGAAGAAAGAGACTCTAAGTGCCACGTCACATCTGGAACAGTGACACCAGAGGATGTGGTGGCAGAGGACGTATGAAAAGCACGTGAGAGCCACGTTGGAGGGGTCTTGAGTGTCATACTCAAGAGGGTGACTTTACTAATAATGGGATTCATCTAAAGATTGAGAGAAAGCTGTAACATATGTCAACCTGCATCTTGTAAGTGTATTTTTAAAGGATATTGGGTAGGGTGGACCATTTGAGGGATCATTAAGAATTTTTTGGTCCAGTCAAGATGGAGGTATAGGTGGACATGCTTCGCCCCTCACACAACCATAGAAGGAATTACAACCAGATCTCAAAACTAAGAACACCCAGAAGCATCAGAAAATAGAACTGTATGGAAGTCTGACAACCAAGAATTTAGAGAAGCCATATTCATCCAGATGGGTAGGAGGGCAGGGTCGCCAAGCTGGGAGGGGAAGCAGTGTGGCGCGGCGCTGCGGGCAGCGGTCCCACGTTTGCCTGTGGTGGTTTGTTGGTGAGTTCATGTCACTTCCATGGATATTCTTCATCTCTCAATATCAGAGAGTCTTAACTATTATTTGTGTGACTTTATATTTATTTTCTCATCCCTGCACCAGGATCATTTGGACCAAGCACACTTGACCCATCCACTGTAGCCATGTGGAAACTGAGCAGTGAAATACGAATATCTCTCCATACATCATCCCCCACCCCTGCCACTTTGCCCCAGTCACTAGGTGTGTCTGCTGGTATATCAGGACATTTTAATGCATGTGTTAGCTTTTCTATGTTCTTGAAATGACATATCATGTACAGAATTCAATCCAAGAATTCTAGAGAAAAAGGACCCTCAAGACCATTTTAAATATGGCATCATAAACCTGAACTTTTAATATCTGACCTGCTCTCCTTGTGCTGTTACTTCCCAACACTTCTGTAACTATACTGGGCAAGCTGACTGCACAGTAACTCCTACCTAACCGGTTGGTTCTTTATTGCCTCTCTTCTTTCTTTCCTTGGGTAAGAGAGCCCTTTAATAAAAGTGATCATTTCAGAGGAAACTTAAATCCCACTGCCTCCCTCCAGTGCTGTACTTAATGCTGTGTGTTTAACAACACCTTGGGGGTTACACTGAAATCCTGGAAAATCTTTAAACAGCAACACACTGACAACAGGAACCTCTCTGTCCCCGAGATATTGGAGATGGGCAGAGTGAAAGTGCTAGCTGTCCGAGAGCGGTGGTCCAGAGGATGAGAGGCTACTCACAGAGTGGAGCGGAGACCACCTGCAGGCTGTCCCTCCACACCTGACAGATGGACCAGGCACCAAGCGTCCTCTGAAGGTCTCGGATTTCTGGAATGAAGCAGTCAGACATAGTCTTAGGAAGATACAGGTGGTCAGCACAGCCATCTATTTTCATCGCTGCCCACAATCAAGGTCTGATTTATACCCTCCCAAGGAAGGAATTTTGGCAATTTTTAAAGATCCTCTCTTTTTAGGAGGTTCAGCGCGCGCGCACACACACGCACGCATACATACACCATTGCTCTGTCTAGGATTTAATAAACTTCACTGGGGACATCTTCCTTGCCTCTAACCAATTTTATTGCCTGACTAAAGCTAAACCCCACTACATTTTTGCTCCCCCTCACTATAGAAGGAAACAGCTTGTCATTCTTTAGGAAAAAATTTTGTACACATTATTTCTGTAAATAAAATAAGTACAAATTTTTTTAAAAAGCAACGCCCACAGGCAGTCCCAGAAAACATCATTATGATCACCTCTTAGACTGAATGTCTGGAAATCACGGTGCTTTTTCCACCCTATAAATATTTGCCGCATTGACTCTGCTCAAAACAGTGCTGGGCATGTCATTATGATTACTTCATGTTCAATAACCAGGCTTTTAATAAAGCTTTTCCAAAACTCCAAAGTCCTGTTACAAATGGGTCCCTGACTATTAGCAACAATTCTTTGGTTTGCAAAGCAAACATTAAAGAATAAATTAAAAGAAAAATCTTCTTTTAGAGATGATGCTTTTTAATAAAAAGGCTGGTGGGCAATGGTTGCAATAACTGACTGGGCCAAAGAGGGAAAACTTTATGAGGCAACGACATTAAACACTCATTTTCTACCCTCTTCCAAGCCAGAAATCCACCGGGCAGCTGGTGTGTATTTATAGACTCTGCTCTGGCAAATTCAAGGACATAAACAAGTGGTAAACCAAATAAACACTTTGCCTTCAAAAATCCATTTCTCATTTCACCACCTGAAATACCAAGGCTTACGTAAAAGCAGTTTTGATCTGGAAGAACAAGGGGAGATGCGCTGGGATGTGTGAGACGGACTCAGGCTGCCTAATCGCGGTGGGACAGGTGAAGTACTCTGTCCCTCTGCAAAGTGGGAGCAGCATCTCACATCACTAGCACTTTGAGGTGTTTTAGAAATTTCCTGGTTTCCCCCTCCATGTCAGAGTTTAAGGTTTCCTTCAAACTTCCCTTTTGAAGTTAGGTCTAGTTGGGTCTCTGACTTTTCTGTCAAATGCATGAAGGAACTCTGTGTACCGATATTTAGCTCACTTAGGGGTTTAATAAATAAGGAAAGTTGTCCAGTTGAAAAAAAGTCATTGAAAATTCTATTTCTACATTAAAGGAGCTGATATAACGACATCTGATATGGTAAAAAATGTTTGCTTTGGTTTGGGGCAGTTCATATTCTCCCCCTGCCCCCACTCTCTGTAAAGTCACAAGTATGGAAACACAGGCCAGCCTCAGTCTTTAGGGACATCTGGCTCGCTCAAGATGTATTGTCCTGTGTGATCTCCCACTAGATCCTTGGTGGAATTTGGCTACAGTGTCAGCCTAAGGTAGATTGATTACATCTGTTAGCTTTTTAATTTTAAATGAGAAATTGGTTTTCAGACTAAATTGCCTCGTTCTCACCATTGAGGCAATAGACGCTATCTGCTCATCCATGATTTACACACTTGTGCTGATGACACTTGTGCAAAATTGATTTGCTGGAAGGAACAATGGGGAAGCAAGACAGACCACGAAACCCAGAGTTTCAGCGCAGGAAACTAAAGACTCAAAACCCCTGGCTGTAAAAAATCAGTGGGGGTTGCAGAGGCAGGAGAAACTCCCAGACTCACAGGAGAGCTCATTGGAGTGGCCCACAAGGTCCTAAAGTGTACACAAACCCACCCACCTGCAAATCAGCATCTGAAAGGGCACAATCCACTTGTGGGAAGCAAGGGAAGTGACAGAAAATGAGACGAGAGTGGAGCAAGACACATTGTTCCCTCCCTGATCCCTCCCCCACAGACAGCACTACAACACAGCAAACAGCGTTGTCCTGCCCTGACAATACCTAAGGTCCCCCCCCTTACCATGTAGCAGGTGCACCAAGACAAAGAAATATGGCCCAAATGAAAGAACAGATCAAAACTCCAAAAAAGAACTAAGCGATGAGGAGATAGACAATCTATCTGTTGCAGAGTTCAAAACACTGATAATCAGGATGCTCACAGAATTAATTGAGCACAGTCACAAAACAAAGACAGAAATGAAGCCTACACAAAGTGAAATAAAGGAAAATATATAGGAAACCAACAGCGCAGGGAAGAAAACCAGGACTGAAATCACTTATTTGGAACAAAAGGAAGAAATAAACAAAATGAAGAAATAAGAATTCAAAAAAATGAGGAGAATAAAAGTCCTAGAGGAAAACATCACCAGGAAAATCTCAGGTATTCCACACAGCAACATCTTCACTGATATGTCCCCTAAAGCAAGGGACATAAAGGAAAGAATAAACAAATCGGACCTCATCAAATCAAAAAGCTTCTGCATAGCCAAAGAAAACAGCATTGAAATGAACCAACTATATGGGGAAACATATTTGCCAATGATACCTTGGACAAGGATTTGATCTCCAAAATATAGAAAGAACTCACATGACTCCACTCCAGGAAGACACAAAACCCAATTAAAAAATGGGCAAAAGACTTGAACAGATACTTCTCCAAGGAGGACATACAGAGGGCCCAGAGACCTATGGAAAGATGCTCAGCATCACTAGCCATCAGAGAGATGTAAATTAAAACCACAATGAGATACCACTTCACACCAGTCAGAATGGCCATCATAAACAAATCAACAAACAAGTGTTGGAGAGGATGTGGAGAAAAAGGAATCCTACTGCACTGCTGGTGGGAATTCAGACTGCTACAGCCACTGTGGAAAACAGTATGGAATTTCCTCAGAAAACTAAAAATGGAACTGCCTTTTGACCCAGCAATTCCACTGCTGGGATTATATCCCAAGAATCTTGAAACACCGATCCAAAAGAACCTATGCACCCCAATGTTCACAGCAGCACAATTTACAATAGCCAAGTGCTGGAAGCAACCTAAGTGCCCATCAGTCAATGAGTGGATCAAAAAACTATGGTACATTTACATAGTGGAATTCTACGCAGCAGAGAGAAAGAAGGAGCTCCTACCCTTTGCAACAGCATAGATGGAACTGGAGAGCATTATGCTAAGTGAAATAAGCCATGTGGTGAGGGACAAATACCATATGATCTCACTTTTGACTGGAACATAATCAACAAAAGAAAAAAAGCAAGCAAAATATAACCAGAGACATAGAAATGAAGAACAATTTGACAGTAACCAGAGGGAGGTGGGAGGGAATAATGAGGGGAAGGGTTTTCAGGAACTACTATGAGGGACACATGGACAAAATGGGGGTGGGGAGAGGATGGAGACAAGGTGGGGAGGTGGGTTTGGCTGGGGTTGGGAGGGGAGTGTTTGGGGGAAAAGGCAGACAACTGTAATTGAACAACAATAAAATAATTATTATTTAAAAAAATTTTAAGAAAAAAGTGAGAGACTTAGGAAATTCTGAGGCAACTTTAAGCATTCCAACATCCAAATCATGGGGATGCCAGAAGGAGAAGAGGAAGAGAAAGAAATGGAAAACTTATTTGAACAAATAATGAAGGAAAACTTCCTCAATCTGGTGAAAGAAATAGACTTCCAGGAAGTCCAGGAAGCTCAGAGAGTCCCAAAGAAATTGGACCCAAGGAGGAATACACCAAGGCACATCATGATTAAGTTGCCCAAGATTAAAGATAAGGAGAGACTCTTAAAAGCAGCAAGAGAAAAGGAGACAGTTACCTACAAAGGAGTTCCCATTAGACTATCAGCTGATTTCTAAAAAGAAACCTTGCAGGCAAGAAGGGGCTTGAAAGAAGTATCCCAAGTCATGAAAGGCAAGGACCTACATCCAAGATTACTCCATCCAGCAAAGCTATCATTTAGAATGGAAGGGCAGATAAAGTGCTTCCCAGATAAGGTCAAGTTATAGGAGTTCATCATCACCACGCCCTTATTATATGAAATGTTCAAGGGACTTACCTAAGAAATAGAAGATCAAAAACTATGAACAGCAAAATGACAACAAACTCACAACTATCAACAACTAAACCTAAAAAAAAAAAAACTAGCTCTTTTTTTCTGGCTGGAACCATGGAGGATGTAGAAGAGAAGAAGGTTCCTGCTGTGCCAGAAACCCTTAAGAAAAAGCGAAGGAATTTCACAGAGCTGAAAATCAAGCACCTGAGAAAGAAGTTTGCCCAAAAGATGCTTAGAAAGGCAGAAGGAAGCTTATTTATAAAAAAGCTAAGCACTATCACAAGGAATATAGGCAGATGTACAGAACTGAGCTTCGAATGGCTAGAATGGCAAGAAAAGCTGGCAACTTCTATGTACCTGCAGAACCCAAATTGGCATTTGTCATCAGGATCAGAGGTATCAATGGTGTGAGCCCAAAGGTCCGGAAGGTGCTGCAGCTTCTTCGCTTTCGCCAGATCTTCAATGGCACCTTTGTTAAGCTCAACAAGGCTTCAATTAACATGCTGAGAATTGTGGAACCATACATTGCATGGGGGTACCCTAACCTGAAGTCAGTCAATGAATTGATCTACAAGCATGGTTATGGGAAAATCAACAAAAAACGAATTGCCCTGACAGATAACTCATTGATTGCTTGATCTCTTGGTAAATATGGCATAATCTGCACAGAGGATCTGATTCATAAGATCCACACTGTTGGAAAACGCTTCAAAGAAGCAAACAACTTCCTGTGGCCCTTCAAATTATATTCTCCTCGAGGTGGAATGAAGAAAAAGACCACCCATTTTGTGGAAGGTGGAGATGCTGGTAACAGGGAGGACCAGATCAACAGGCTTATTAGAAGGATGAACTAAGGTGTCCATCATGGTCATTTTGTAATCTGGTCAGTTAATAAACAGGAACTGCTTTAAAATTGGAAAAAAATAAAACTAAGCAAAAACTAGAACAGGAACGGAATTACAGAAATGGAGATCACGTGGAGGGTTATAAGTGGGGAGGGGAGGGAGAAGGGGGGAAAGATACAGGGAGTAAGAAGCATAATTGGTAGGCACAAAGTAGACAGGGGGAAGTTAAGAATAGTATAGGAAATGGAGAAGCCAAAGAACTTACATGTACAAACCATGGACATGAACTAAAGGGGTGGTGAATACTAGAGGGTGGGAGGGCAGTGCAGGGAGGAGGGGGAAAAGGAGAGAAAAAAATTAGAACAACTGTAATCGCATAATCAATAACATATACTTTTTTAAGACAATAAAAAAGAAAAGAAAGCTTATGTTTTCTGACTGACTCCAGCGTTTCCAGCTCACAATGGCTCAAACACAGCAAGTTTATTTTCCTCAAGCATGGTGGTTCCTGCTCCGTCCCAGCCAAGGACTGCCATGCCAGGTCTTATAATTTTTAAAACCAAATGTAATTTTCAGAACCAAATGTAGAAGTCTCTGGAGAATAATGAGACCTAGACAGCTCTGATCCTTGACTTTCTTCAAAAATCTGTTTTTATAACATTATTAGCACACTTCCCATTTCTTTGATAACCACTGAAAACACATACCAGTGTTCCTTCCTAACACCTGTTTTTCAGATGAGAAAAACAAAGCACAGCACACTTAAGTGGAATGAAGACTTATCTTGCCACTACTATCACTACTGCCTGCTGCTATTTAGAGATGAAAGATAAGCAATTTTTGTACTTGAATGTTTCTTTAGAAGACAGTTCGTACTGGCTGTTAATTATTGCCAGAATGGGTGGTTACAAAATACCTATTCTGACCCTATTGTTACTGTAATTAGCAGCAGTGGCCCAGCTCTTAAGTGATTCATAAATATTAAATTCAAGTAAGGAGCAGCTTTAGTCATTTACCTTGGCATATATTACACCATTGTTTACCTTGGGGGTTATGAGATATCAGGACACAGGTTTGCTAAAGCTGAGCAGGCTACAGCTGTTTGAAGATTTTTTGAAAGGTAAAGTCAGGCATCTAGTTAAATCTTTTTCAGCATTTTCCTAGGCTAGCTTCATTAGCTGGTGTAAAAGTCTGACCCCTGATTATATATTTGTTTTGACATTAGAATAGATTCAACATTATTTTCTGAGTTGAAATCTGGATCTATCGGTAGATACTCTCCTGGTTCATCTTAAAGCAGAGACAGAGCCTTTCTCTCCAGGTGGCTTTCCTTACTCAACTCCCACAAGTCAACTCTTGCTTAATTGTCTGTTAAGACAGACTTAACTACGTGTGTAGCTGTACTGTGAGTACTTTTCAGAGAGTACCTCCTATCAAAAATCTAAAGGAATGCTCTGGATACATTTCCTGGAGGAGAGAGTCAACGCATCCCTCCGAGACCTCGTAGTTCTACACCTGGGTTAAGCCAGGTCCCAGAGAGCTGGGTACTTGGACTGCATTGTTTCAGCTGACTGTCGCAAAATCTTTTTACTGAAATTGCATTTTGGTAGGATGCAGCTGGGCTAATTTTAGAAATTCAATTTAAGTAGTATGGATATCTCTCAAAGTAAAGATCTGAGAAACAGATAATAAAATCTCATGGTCTTGGTGACTGATTAGATGTGGCCAATGAAGAGAAAGAGTAAAGAAAACCATATTTCTGACATGAATTAGTCGGTGGATGATGGTGCATTCAACATTAATGGATTGAGGCACAGATAAGAACACTCAGAGTTTGGAGTGCATGTGAAATATCTAAGTACTTGTGTCCAGCACACATTTGAATAAGAAAGTTCAAAAGTCAAAAAAGAGGGCAGTCCTAGAGCAATGGGCCAGCAGGAGAAAATCTGGGCCCCATCAATTGTTAAGAGACCCACATAGGAAAAGGAACCAAAGAGGCTCATAGATACAGAGAACAGACTGACGGTTGCCAGAGGGGAAGGGGCTTTGGGACTAGGTGAACAAGGTGAAGGGATTGAGGAGTACAGATTGGTAGTTACAAAATAGTCACAGGAATGTATAGTACAGCACAGGGAATTTAGTCAATAATATTGTTATAACTATGTATGTGCCAGTTGAAAATACCCAGGGGGACACTTTGTAAAGTATATGATTGTCTAACCACTATGCTGTACATCTGAAACTATACAAAATAATATTGAATGTCAACTGTAATTGAAAAAATATTTTAAAGAAAATTTAATGACACATAAATAGCATCAAAATTCCTAAATAAGAACTCATTTGATACCAAATAGCACAAAATTGATCAAATGACCATTAATCCTGGAAATGAGAGAGCCCAGCAATATCATCAAGCTTAGGAGTAAACAAAAATTCACAAATGACAGTTCAGTTCTCACCAAATGTAGATATTTTTATTGACGTCTACTTTGATGGGAACATGTCAATGAAGAGGAAAAAGTCTAGCTTGTTTGAACAAAAGAAAATGATGACTTCAAAGTGAATAACTACCACTCAAGGAAAAATATCTGAACAAATATACAACAAATGATTAACAGTAACTACCTCTCAGGCACGTGGGATAACAGGATTTCCATTTTCTTGTACATTGTTGTAGTTTGGAAGTTATCTAATGATTAAGCATTTTTAAGCAGTAAAAAAGGTTAAAAGAAAACAAAGTGTACACCCCTGTATCTTTCTAATAAATGTTTATCCTTTCTCTCCTGTCTTTTTCAACCCTCCCCTCCCATTTAAGGCAAGCTGCTTTTATTTTACCTGTCTGTGTCTGTTGGACCAGCTAATGCCAAAGAACTCAAGTTTAAGGTGAAAACTGATCTGCAATGTAGGAAACTAGAACACAGCCCATCGTGCGGTGGGCCTGCCGGGTCTCTGCAGGGTCTCACTCAACAGAAGTGGAAAGCAGGCTCCTGGTGAAGCCACTATCTGTCACCCACAGGCAGCCCTGGCCCTCAGATCACTCTAGCCAAGAAGAAATCGAGTCCTTTGTGCATTTCCACAGACCCTTCCTCTCCTCCCCAGACTCTCCTGAGGTCATTCCTTCACGCTGCGCTCTAAACTTCAGCTCTACAGAAACCGTATCTGGGACTGAAAGGTCAGCCCACCCAAATCAAGAGGGCATCTGCCCCTTGCCCTGCAAGGGCTGTTAGCTTCACGTTTGCAGATAGAAACTTACCCCCTGTTGCTCGCACTGATGAACCTAATGGTTTCCTGGCATGCCAAGGTTCACAGCCATCTGCTCTGCTGGCAGCATGCCCACATCGATGGTGGTGTGACATGTTCAGACGGGGCGGGGGGAGGAGGGGGAGGGCGTGAATAGCAACCAAAGAGAGGTTTCGAAAATAGTCCCAGTGCATACAGTCAATGATGCCTGATTTGCAAGAAGACATCCCAGTAGCCAGCAAAGCCAAACAAAGAACACATGACAGGCTGCATTACAAGGCAACGTGTCTACTCTACCGACAATCGTTGGCAAAGTATCCTCAGGGCTGCTTTTTATTCTGCACCTCTTTTTCTCATCAGTCATCAGATGTGGAATTATGAGCTTAGAGGAGTTAAAGCCTGGCAGGTTGGACTTCTTCTGGGTGACCAAACATGGAATAGAGGATATAGCACCATTTGGGGGAACTTTCCCTGAGATATGTGGATGCAGCTTTCATTAAGCTGTCACCAGTGCTGGATCCTGGCCTCCAGTGCAGCTCCACATCTGGAAAATGAGCCTTTCTTCAGGTCTCTTAGATATGGTTGTGTCTTAGATATATATTGCATGGGACATATAGATATAGAAACATTAGAAGCACTAAGTGATGTTTACATGAAACTCTAATTTAACTGGTGTTATTTGCTAAGTCTGGTAACCCTACTCCTACACCAAGCTAAAATAAAAGGGGGCAACACAGCAGACTTAAGGAGATTTGGAGCAAGCCTAGAACAATTGACAGAAGTCTTAGAATCATGGAGGCTTGGAGAACTCCTCTTTCATCTGAAAATACTCCTTACCTACTCCTCAAGTGCCTTTGATTATTGGAGGATTTCAATAATTGAGTCTTGTTTTAAATGCCAGAAGCATCTCTCAAGCTTTATCGTCAATCATCTCCTCTGCACACATAAGCATGTGCACATAGGTGTGAACACACACACAGCCAAGCTTGTCCCTGTTGGTCCTTGCCATACCATATCCAGCTCAGATGCCACAGTAACCTGGATGGTCTTCCTCTTCATTTGTACTTATCTCTGTCAGACAAGGAGAGCAAGAGAAAAGAACATTGACTACCAGAGCCAGTTCAACCAATTTTGAATCTCAGATTTGCTACTTAATAATTGCAAGTCTTTCTTCATCACTTGTTAAATGACAAGTTCTGAGATTTTGTTTCTTTACCCTCAAAGCATGAATCATAATCTTGTTCCATCAGGTTATGGTAAAAATTAAACATGATAATGCATTAAAATAAATTATCTGACACACAGCAGTTACTTTAAAACAATAGTTATTACTATTACTGTCATTGTTGTAGTCATTATATTATTCAAGGCTCAGCTCACAAGCATGGGGGCCCAATAATTAACTGATTAACTGCCTAGGACTGAATCTGAATTCTCTATCTATCTTTCTCCCCATCTCTTTCTCTCCTAAGGTGTGTGACCCTAGGCAAGCTGTTCTATGCATCTGTGCCTCAGTTCACTCACATATAAAATAGGCGTGCTTCCCCTGCCTGGAAAATGGGAAGCGCTATGTAAGCATTGGCCAGTATTACTGTCTTCCATGAAGTGTGCCCAGCCCACCCCAGACCAGACGGAACAATTTCTCTCCAAATTTCTTTAGCGCATGTAACCAGTCCCACATGCGTTTGGCTTTTAAGGACATATTTTGTCTTCTCAACTGTGCTCCTAATTGGAGCACCTTCAGTGTTTGTTGATGGTGATAGGAAGAAGAAGCATGAATGGAAGGCACTGACCTGAGCAAGCACACACATGAGTGATCCAGACTGTGAGCTTATGTGGACAGACAGACAGACAGCAGATGCTCTTTATTTACCATGTCTACCGTGTGCCAGACACTGTGTTGGGCACCATACATATTTTATTTCATTTAGTGTCATATCATCCTGATGAATTAAGTCATTGTTTGTGGTTCTCACAGCCGAGGAAACTCAAGCTTAGAGAGTCGTGGTCACTCACCTTGGACAAATTACTTAAACTGACTGAGCCTTAGCCCCCTTAGCTGTGGAACAGGGTAATACTAGTAACCCTTCGAATTGCAGTGAGGATTAAACGAGGTGATTCATGTGAAGTGCCCGGCCCAGTACCAGTACGTGCTCACCGAGACTGGTGTTTACAGCACAGCTAGGGGTGAAACCTCAGTTAGTCTGCCACCAGAGTCCGTACTCTTAACTCCTGCCCTGTGGTGCCAATTGAACATGGACCTAAAAAACACATAAAGAAACCCACAGCCTTTAACTCCAGGACTGATTCCCTGGCGTTTCTGAGAGGAGGCTTCATTCTTACACTACTTCGTCTGCGGCCCATTTCTCTCAAAGGAGTGTGTGCCCACACACTGGGGAGGTGTTCTGCCTGAGACAAGGCCCCTGAGGTGAGGACCGCACTCAGGACCGCACTCAGGACCACGGGGAGCAAGAACGGACTCACAACGCCCAGGTCTCCTTCCCCACAGGCGTGGGCTCAGCTCTAGAGGAGGTCTTGCCAAGTCCTGGACTGGCCTCCGCGGCACCCCTTGTCTCCAGTATAGACCAGCGTTATTCTGTGTGACGTGGCATACCTGTCTCTCTCCCCAGGAGACAGCCTGGACTCTGGCTCAGAGTTCCCCTTCCTTTGCTCCTTGGTCATTTACCAACTCTTTTTTTTAACTTTTTCTATAGCTTGTGAAAATACATTAGAAATAGTGACTCACACAGCTAGAGTAAAGATGAAAATGAAGTGACATCCATGAAAATGCAAGGTTCACATTAGGTATTCAATATTTTATTTATAAACATGCTTATTAATATGTTAATTAAGAAGGCACAGGTCTAACTGCTTTACAAGCATAAACCATTTGATCATCATAATAACTCTATTGAGGTAGGGATTCTTTTTATCTGCATTTGCAGATAAAGATACTGGGGTGTGGAGAGTCTAAATAACCTTCCCAGGGAGACCCAACCTGTAAGTGACAGAGCTGAGATTAGAATTTAGGCAGATATGATCACTTTAACCACTACTCGAAGCATTAGGCCTCCTTTCTTCCCTTCCATTTCGTACTTCTCTCTTCTATCACTGTGCTCTGTTGCCCCAATAGTCTTTCCCAATGGTGATAAGTTGGGAGCCCCAATCACTGCCTCCCAGGGTGATCACAAGAGCAGCTGCAGAGAGAGAACTGATGTCCAGTGTGCAACAAAGCCCTCCATGGTGTGGCCCCTACCTAACTTTCCAGTCTCCATAATTCCACAAAACCCCTTTGTTCCAAACTGTGACTGTTCACAGTTCCCAAACCAGCAGTCCTGTCTTCTGCTTCCATGCCGTTACACATGCTGTTCCCTCTGTCTGAAACTCCCTTCCCCCACCTCATGCTCTCCTCTTCTAACTCCTGCCAATTCCTTCATGCATCACTTTACCAGGCAAGTCTTCCCTGATCTTTAGGAGTTTAGATGCCCATTCGCCAGGATTCCCTAACACTCAGGGAGCATCTTCCATCAAAGCATTTGTCACACTGGAGCACAGTAATTAATTGACTCTTTTGTTGCCTGTACTTGACTGTGAGCTTTTTGAAGGCAGAGATTGTGTTTTATTTATCTCTGTATCTCCAGTACACTGTACCTGTCACAGAGCAGGCATTCAATATGTGTTTGTTCTGTGAATGAACAAAGGTTTGGGTGATTGAATTTCTCTCTCTGCCCTCCAACTTCTGTACCTCTCACTTGGTCCACAGATATATTATCTGGAGAGAGAGGCAGAGAAAGCAGGAGGAAGTTCAAAAATAAACCTCAGACACTTGAAAAGGAAATGGTGAGGACAATCTATGGAACAGTTTGGTTTATCAATTGCTCACATACACACACTTGTGAGATTACCAGAAACATCCATTAAAACCATGTAAATCTAAACAGAAATTTAGCATTTGATCAGTTGCTTACATTCTAAGAATTATTATTCACCAACTCTAATTGGTTAGATTATTTCCATTTGATCATTTTAAAAAGAGAAACAATGTTCTCTACTAGAAGATTGCATTCTAATTCTGAAGAATATGTAAATATTAATATCAAATATGTTCTGCGTAATAAATAAAACAAGGTTAGCCCTGCAGCAATTGGAAGCACTGTTTAAGTTATCCTTTTTTCTTTGCAAAAAATAAATGATAGTTAATAAAACCTCATTAAACACATAAAATGGAGTGAAAGTGATCAAAATCTCCCAAATTGATCCCCCTAAAGCAAATTAAAAAATCTGGTGGGTTCTAGTAATCATTGTTTGATTGCAGGCACAAAGATCTAAAGAACAAAAAAATTTAGAAATTTTGCTTGCACGCCTTATGCAGTAGCATTTCTGCTTTCAGATTTACCTGGCTTTTCGGAGAAAAGTTTATTCTTAAATTAGAATGTCCAATAGTTACAATATTTTTATTTTTTAATTACATTTATTGATTATACTATTACAGTTATCTCAATTCTTTCCCCCTTTGCTCTCCTCTACCCCACAACCCCCCTCAGGCAAACCCCACACCATTCATTGTTCATGTCCATGGGTCATGAGTATAAGTTCTTTGGCTACTCCATGTCCTATACTGTACTTTACATTCCCATGGCTATTCTGTAACTATCTATTTGTACTTACTAATCCCCTCACCTCTTGACCCATTCCCCTATACCCCCTCCCATCTGGCAACCATCAAAATGCTCTACATGCCCATGATTCTGTCTCTGTTCTTCTTGTGTGCTTAGTTTGTTATTTAGATTCAGTTGTTGATCGATTTGTATTTATTGCCAGGTTATTGTTCATAGTTTTGATCTTCTTTTTTGTAAATAAGTCCCTTTAACATTTCCTATAATAATGGTTTGGTGATGATGAACTCCTTTAGTTTATTCTTGTCTGGGAAGTACTTTATGTGCCTTCTGGTTCTAAATAATATCTTTGCTGGGTAGAGCAATCTTGGCTGTTGGTCCCTGATTTCAATGACTTTGAATATTTCTTCCTAATCCCTTCTAGCCTGCAAAGTTTCTTTTGCAAAATCAGCTGACAGTCTAATGAGAACTCCCCCTGTGGGTAACTAACTGGTTTTTCTTGCTGCTTTTAAGATTTTCTCTTCATCTTTAACCTTTGGCATTTTATTTATGATGTGTCTTGGAGTGGGTCTCTTTGCATCCATCTTGTTTGGGACTCTCTGTGATTCCTGGACTTGCATGTCTATGTCCTTCACCAAATTAGGGAGGTTTTCTTTCATTACTTTTTCAAATGCATTTCGAATTTCTTGCTCTTTCTCTTCTCCTTCTGGCACCCCTATGAAGCGAATGTTGGAATGAAGTTGTCCCAGAGGCTGTTTATACTATCCTCATTTTTCTTAATTCCTTTTTTTCTTCTTATTCTGATGGTTATTTTTTCTTCCTTTTGTACCAAATCATTGATTTGATTCTCGGCTTTCTCCATTCTACTGTTGTTTCCCTGTAAATTGTCTTTATTTCAATTACTATATCTTTTGTTTTTTACTGGATCTTTTTTTATGCTGCTGAGGTCCTCATTAAGTTCCTTGAACATCCTTATAACCAGTGCTTTGAGCTCTGCATCTGATAGATTGCTTATCTCCTTTTCATTTGACTCTTTTCCTTCAGTTTTGATCTGTTCTTTCATTTGGGCCCTGTTTCCTTATCTGCTCATTTTGGCAGCCTACCTGTGTTTCAGTATATTAAGTAGAGCTGCTGTAAATCCCTGTCTTGGTAGTGTGGCCTAATGTAGTAGGTGTCCTATAGGGTCCAATGGCACAGCCTCCCTATATCATCCAAGCTGGGTACTTGAGCTGCACCCATTGTGCAAGCCAAGTTCACCCTCTTCTTGTAGTTGAGCCTTGGTTGCTATTGGAAGATCAATGGGAGGAATATACCCAGGCCAGTCAACTACAAGGACTGGCTTTGACCACTGACCACCAACCTCTGCCCTCCTTGGAGGATCAGCTGTGCAAGGACAGGGTGGTGGTGCTCCAAAGTGATCTGTAGCTGTCCACTAATTGTGCTGGCCCTCGGGTTTCCCAGGTGGTGCCAGCCAAGGTCAGCCTCCACCCGTGTTTTGCCTGGGGCCACCTTGACTGAGCTATAAAACAATCTGAGATGGCTGCTACTTGTGCTGGGCTTGGAGATTCCCAGGTGAAGCCAAGCTGTGAATCTAGGCTGGCTGCTGCCAGTGCCATGCCTGGGGCCACTTAGCAAGAGGTATGGTCTGGGGGCTCACTAAGGCAGTCTATTGCTTATTTGATAGAATTTAGGAAGTTGTGGAATATGAGTCAAGACCAGCCATTCATATGAAAAAGTCACAGTTAACAGCTTGGATGGCTATAAGTTGGGTGGTCGGAGTCTCGGGTTATCTCCAGGGAAGGGCAAACAGTGTTAGCCAGGTTGATGGAGTTTCACATATTGCACCCACCTGCCAGCTCTGTGGCTCTTTGGAGGAGGGTTCAGAAAAGGAACAATGGCCTCTGCCCACGTTTCTGTCTGGGAGAAAACTTTTCCCCAACTCCCACTTTGATGCCAGACACTTCAGTTCCTCCCTGTATGCCACTGGTGACTTTAAAGTTGTTACCCCAGTGCTGGAGCTCAGAGGGAGTGAGTCTGAAAAAGTCCATGCATGAGTTCTTTAAGGGGAACTGCTTGCGACTCCAGAAGTTTCTTCTACTAACTCAATCCCTACTGATTTTTGCTACCAGAAGTTATGGCGACTTATCTTCCTGGCATAGAAGCCCTGGGCTGGGAGGCTTGCATAGGGCTAGGACTCCTCACCCTTCCTAAATTTTTATCCACCAGACTTGGATGTTGGACCATCTTGTTCCATGTTTCCATCCTTCCTACCAGTCTGGATGGATGTGGTTTCTTTAATTCCATAGTTGTCAGACTTCCCTTCATCTCAATTTCTGACTGTTCTGAGTGATGCTTGTTCTATATCTTAGCTGTAATTTTGATGTGATTGTGAAAGGAGGTAAGCCGTGTTTACCTATGCCATCATCTTCACCAGAAGTCTACATCCTAACAGTTATAATATTTTTTAAATTTACTTCTGCTGACATAGTCATCAGTGCCCAGTATAGGACCTTAAAGGAGAATTTTTGAAGCTACTTTTTGATAACTCATCCAAATATAAATTAGAACGGGAAGAGCAAGTGTGTTTTTCAATGTGATAAGAACTCAAATATGATTATCAATGGAAAACATGTTACCACTAAAAAAAACATATCAAGACTTCAAAATATAAATTCAATGACATATTATACATATATGTGTATGTGTGTCCTTGCATGTATGCTTAGGGGTGTAAATGTCTGGTTGGGACTGTTTGAACAGTTCCTTTGAGCAATAAATCATCATACTTAAAAAAGACTATTTAAGATAATGCCATTTCCTCCAACATTGGTATCCATAGCAATTCTCCTATTAACAAATGGTAGGTTGTAGTTTGGTAATTGGATGTCATATCTAATCTCCATTAAAAAGTGTATATCCCAGATGTCTCCACTATACATTCAGCTCCATGCTGGAATAAAAGGAGAGTTTTTGTCCCAACACTGATGGAATAATGATGAGAACCAAGCAATGGCTTACTCTCCTGCTCCTGAAAATTGAAGATGAGGTTACTTTGAGGCTCCTAAACCTCACCCAGTGGACCAGACTCTGAGCATACACTCTGAGGTGTAGAAAACATTATCCCCCAAGCACCACCTCCATTACCCTCAAGGCCCAGCTCAAAGGAGGACCACCTTCCATAAGACAGTCCCCACTCAGTTGCTCTTGCTGTCATCCACACTCTTCTGCAGGGATCACTCTTAAAAACAAAATTTCAGGGGCAATAAGATGAGATAGATAAGACCAACTGGAAATAGATGTGATTGGAGAGGCTAAAACAAAATAAAGAGTGCTGATCAACCAGTAACTCCATTTGTGTTTTATTCAGTTACAATAATAAATAATTTAATAATTTATGTGCATCTACAAGGCCACGCAATAGAAGCTCTGGGGTAAGCATGATTTCGACAAACCTCTTATAATACCTACCTAAAAACAATTCATATTTATTAGTGGAGTAAATCCCTAAAATTCTTTTCTACAGGCTCATCAAACCAGATTGGGTATCAACCCAACAAATTGAATTAGAACTCCACGTAAGACTGCCGAGTTATTAAAGTGATCTGCATGGATGTTCCCAGGTCGCCAGGAAACCTTCTCGCTGGACATTTAGTCAAATGCTGCCCTCTAGTGAGAAAACTCTTTAAAAGGCTCCAGCAGGCCCTGGGATGAGAAAACACTCCTGAGCTTCAATAGAGACATGAATGACATAATCTTCAACTATAGATTACAGTTAGCTTAGATTAAGATATTATTTCATTTTTACTTTGTTTCTAATATCTAAATTTTCTTTCTAAAATTATGCTACAAATAGTATAATATCAAAATTACAGTGGAAGGGTAGCTTCACCAGTATGACATTTAGACGTTTTAGGCTCCAACATATGATATCTAATAATAGTAACTGATATTAACGTTTGATATATTTATTTCCTTTAGCTGGTAGTGCAGCTAAAGAATTTCTATGAAATTAAATGGGTAATAATATGGCTTCCCACTCTGTCAATAAAAAATGGAGAAGTAGTAATTCCACAGGATGTTTGTGTTACAAACATTTCTTTACTTCTAGGTATTCATTTTGCCATAAAATCAAGAATTACAATGTTCCTTTAAAAAAAGAATTATAATGTTCTTAAGCAATACAGGAGTATAGCTATATCCTAGAATAGAACATTCAACTAGTGACTTCTACTTTAGCAAGGGTGTAGGGAGGAAAATCTTTATTTTCAAACTCCTTCACAGAATTTTAATCCATGCATTCATTCAGCAGTAACAGGCATTTAACAAGTTTAATTGTAGGTTGAACTATAAATCCTGGCAGTGCAAATTTCCTCCTATGACACAATCTTCCTACTAGAGTGTTCATTCATTCATTCATTCATTCATTCCCCTTTTATGTCTTAACGAGCCCCCATGCCTGCTACTCTGCACCCACACACTCTACTAGTGACACGCGATGGAATGGTGACAAGGATGGGCCTGTTGTTCTTAAGCATATAGCTCTTACCACCGAGCCGGGGGAGGCAGACCTGTAATCAGGTCATTATGAAACATTTTCATAAATGCTTAAGGTGAAGACATACACAGGGCTCTCTGAGAGCATGTAGGAGGGACACCTGATTCAGTATTGGGGAGGCAGGAATGCTCTGCTCCCCAAGAAGGTAAGGCTTGGTTTTGACAATGTTCCACAGGCATGAAAGGCCCTGTGAAGTAGTGCTAGCCAGGCAGGCTGATTTCTTCCTGCAGAAGCAAGTCCACCGCGACTGCGATGCTGTGACGGTTGCCCGCTTTTGCCCACATACTGTCCTCAGTTAGATATGCAGTGGGGGTAGTCCCATGCTCAGCACCAGCCACACACTGACATTTGAACCAAATCGCTCCATGAATGTAAAGAGAAATATTCCTATCTTAGTAAAGTTACATAGAAAATTTTGTTCTCCTTTCTTACATGTGAACACATCCAGAAAACTATCTCCCTCTTGTTCAAGAAAAACAAGAAAACTAAAATGAAATTATTTTGTAATTGTGTAGTCCTTATGTGCTCTGGTATAGCTGCTGACACCTTATGAGATGTTTGGATGAGTCATACATTTGTCTGTGATGTTTTCCACTCAAATGCTCCGCAAGTCTATGAGCAACGCTATACCCAAAACCAGCTCTTCTTTTCAAAGTCTTGTATTCATCGTTGAGGGCTGCTGGTTTTCAGCTCCTCATCCTCCAGTCAACCGTGGTCATCTTGCTATGTAGGAGAAAAACTCTTGCTTGAGAAAGATTTAGTCTTATCCTTTCTCATCAAATGCTTTAGTCATTGAAAAAGGAAATAGAAATTGAAGTTGTGCTGGGAAAGTTTACTGAAGTCCTGGTCCTGGATACAAATGTCAGCAAGTCATCACGAACACATCTCTATATGAATAATTAAGTTAGAGAAATCTGCTGTGGAAGAGATTTTTAACATTGTCTCTGAGCTTAAATACCCACGAGGAAAATTTTGTTGAGTTTTTTGGTATTTGTCTATTAAAATATCTGCTTCACTGACAGTGATTTCTTAATTAGTGTCTTAAAACTAATTTGAAAGAAAAATTAAACCAGATAGATGTGTGAGACATACATATAAAGGAAGGAAGTTGGGGCATTCTCTGTCCACACTGTGTGTAGGTGAGCTCACTTACAATTTCTAAATGGCACTCTTGGCTTTGAAGAATGGAAAGGTGTATAAAGCAGAGGCAAGACCTCGCAAGAAGAGTGAGGAAATCGGGTTCTCTCTGAGAATCTAACCAACTCTAGCCAAGTCAGTTAACCTCTCTGTGTTTGAATTCCCTCACTTGTCTCGTCTCACATGTGTCACTGGTTTATGTAAGGATCCCATGAGCTAATCTTTATGAATCTACATTAAAAACAACCTAAATATCCACCGATAGAGGAAAAGATCAACAAAATGTAGCATACTCAATAATGAAATATCACACAAAAAATAAAAAGAATAACCTGGAAATATGTTAGATATATTGATATGTCAACATAGATAGATCCCCCAAAAATTATAATGTTGAGTAAAAAAAATGCTTTTAGAGAGAAAGGAAGGGAGAGAGAGAAACATCTGCTGTCTGTCTCCTGTATGCGCCCAGACCAGGGATCTTATGCCCCGGATCAGGCATCAAACCCGCAACCACTCAGTTGTGGGGCCACACTCCAAACACTGAGCCACACTGGCCACGGTTACACTACTTATATTTTTAAAAAGCACTCAAAACAGTACTATATGTTGTCTATGGGTGACATATATCCATTAACTTTTTTAAAACATCACAGTGGTTGTCCCTCAATAGAGAGGAAAATAAACAAAACTCAGGGTTAGGGAGGACTTCAATCAGTTACATAATTATTTTAAGAGACCAGAAGCAAACAGGACGAGTAGTTGACCACTAGTTCTGAGTACTGGGAAAAATGTTATACGTGCACTGCCCTTATCCTCTGCTGTTCCCCTCTGCCTTTTAGATTTCTTTTTCAAATTAAATATTTAAGCTAAAAAAGTAAACAGCAAGAGTGAAGCACCTTGGTTAAAGGTTAAAATAGAACTGGTACAATTACCCACAGATTTCTACAGTCTTTGTTTTATGATCTTCATTGGCAGATCAATATATGAGTTATCTGACCATAAGGTCAACCTACACTTAATAGCGGATGCAGGCAAATACCTGCATGAATAGATCCTGGGGTGAAAGGGCAGACATGCATTCTCCTGAAAGAAAATGTTTGAGATACACAACATTAGTCCCAGACAACCTGAAGCTTTCACTTGCTACCAGTTAAAGATCCTGTTCCTGATCTCTGTCTTCGAATCTTCAGATAAGATCAGGACTTTATAATTTAAAAAAAAAAAAAGACAGGGAACAACTGAATCCCATCATGCTATTCATGTTTATATCAGCTCGAGATGGTTTTCCCAGTACTTTCTGCAAACAATTAACAAGTCGACTGGACTGCCTCATTTAAAATTCTGGATCCCTGACCTTAGAGACTTGAGGTAGAAAATATGGGATTTGACTTGTTCAATACAAGGAATTTAAAATATGAACAATTGCTTACATAAAATGAATTACAAAGAACCATTAAATACCCTTTCAAATGCTTACTTCAACTCATAATGGGAGAAATGTGATTTTAAATTATGCTGAGGCCTGGACAGATGTGGCTTGGTTGGTTGAAGTGTCGACCCCATACACCAAAGCAGGCTGCGGGTCCGATCCCCGAATGGGACGTGGATCGATGTTTCTCTCTCAGATCAATCTTTCTCTTACTCTCCCTTCCTCTCTCTCTAAAAGCAACTAAAAAATGTCCTCAGCTGAGGTAAATAAATAGATAGATGAATGAATGAATGAACAAATGAATGGAATTATACTGAAGCACCTTCCTTGTTTACCTATCAGGGTGACAAATCACTAGGGTTGCTAGACCACTTAATGCATTGTTAGAGTGTGGGGAATGAGGCACTTTCATCCAATACTAGAGGGGGCATAAATCAGTACAAACTCTATGGATGATAATTTGGCACTATCCATTAAAATTACAAATGTACATTTCCTTTGACCAGCAATTACATTTCTAGGAATTGTATCCTACAGGTATTTTTTGGCATATGAGTGATATGACATATGTAGAAGGCTAGTCTTGCTGCAGTATTTGTAACTGCAAAATGGTGAAAATATCTTAATTTTTCACCTGTTGAAAGCTAATTAATTTGGGTACAATTTTCACAGAATAGTGCTGCCCCGAAAAAGAAGGAAGCTCTTATGATTTGATATGGAAAGCCTCCAAGATCAGTTACCAAGAGAAAGAAACCAAAGGGAGAAGCAGTGTGTGAAGAGCACTACCATTTGTGTAAGAGGAAAAGACAATGTGGAAAAGACAACGTGGGCACAGGGTGTTTCTGAAAGAGACAAGGCAACCTTAGTACCAGATACATCTGGGAAAAAGAACGGAAGTGAAGGATAGCACTGAAAGGTAAATGTTTTACTACAGACTGCATTTTAAATTGTGAACTGTGCTACATTTTTCTTTTAAAAATAAGTTATAATTTTAAGTGACTGCCTAATTTGAGCTATCACACTGGAAAGATATCTAAATTTTAACAGATGGTTCTAGTAAATGTAAACAGACACACATACACGAAAAAAATGACATCCCAAGGAAAAGCTAAGAAAAACTTCCCCAGAGCGTGAACTCGTTTTGTCAATTCTAGAAAATTATCTCACCTGAAGCTTCCATGCAAAAATCAACTCAGACGTTCCTCAAACAACACCCAGTTCACGATTCTCAGCCAACCTCTGCTAAATGAAGCCTGAATTCAAATGTGTAACGTAGCTTAAAAATCCAATAGGGTCTTTTCCTAGCTGGTTTTAAATTTGATTGTGAAACTCAGCAGGTGTAACATAAAATACAAAAGCTACTTTCTCTTTTGACAAGGCAAAAAATTCATCTTCTTTTCTCAAAAATACATCAACATCTGCTATGTAGAACCACCAGCTAAAGCTAACCAAGGTGAGCTGCACTTTTCGAGTAGATGAAATCCAGCATATAAAAAGCATAAGCCATATAACTGCTAGTCATGTAGCAGCAGGGGTTGAAATTTTACCATAAGTAGCCCTGAGGGAAGTTGTTCACCTTAGCAGATAGTTACGGCTAATTTGCATCTGATTATTGGTTTATGTTTTATTTTAGCCCGTTAACAGAAAGACTATTAGGAGGTTAAGAATTCTACGAAAAGACGTCTTTGTCTCCTTCAACTGGAGACCTCAAAGTGGGTATTTCTGGTTTTTAGTACTATATTTAACTACATGTTTATACTGAGGAATTGATTGCTTTGCAGATGTTCTGCCTTGTTGTTGGTGGTGGTGGTGGTATGTCCAGTTTCTTCAGAAGCATTGCGCCTAGAAATATATCGTCCAGTCCTGGGGATCCCAAAACTTGGAGCACAGCGCCCTGGTTCCACCTGCCGCAGGGGCTCTCCTAGCTGCCCCGTGGCGGGCCGTTCAGCCACTTGCACGCGCAGGGAAGGCGTTTGACAGCCTCTTGCTGGATCAGGGCAGCTGAGTTTCACTTCTGCTCTGAAGAGCAGTCAGTTCCCATTGCCCTTATGAAGAAATTTCCTTGTGAAATTCCAGGCAGAAAACCCTTCCCAGTGTTTCCCTGAGAAGCTTGGTACAGAATGTCCTCCCAATGAATTAATCAGCTTTGAACTGACAGAATGAACAGAGAAAAAGAGAAGAATTTTACCAACTGACCTTGGTATTATAGAATTAAATATACAGGAAAGGGAAAAATTTTTTCAATTTCCAATAAATGCCTTTTTTTCTATAAATTACAAAATATTCTAGAAATACAATGACAATTTCCCACACAGGCTCTCCTTTTAAAGATATAAAAAGACTTTTTAAAACAACACCTGCCAAATAGACACCCACACATCCCGGGACTTGAGCACAGAGCTGGCTTTGCAGTCAGCTTTTAATGCTTTTAGTTAGGATGAAACACTGCTTCGGCTGGGCGGGTTTCTCTGTCCCACAGGACTTTAAGATGGAGTCTCACAGCCAGGCTTTGCCACGAGCCCCCGCCCCACCGCTTCCTCACTCCCCTGCACTTCGCAGTTTCTCTGACGAGGCACCTGGCAGCCCGGAGCTGCCTATGATAATAACTGTGACACTTGCTTTCCTTCATCTGAACTTGTAGGTTCTTTAAAAAGCAAGCACTGCATCTTGCTCGAGAACCGAGTTGATCCCACATTGAGTGTTTCTATATCTTAGTTACAAATGACAAATAGAAACTACATTTGGGCGCACACACACACATCTACACCTCCTGCAAATTCTATTACAGTCTGCTGCCCACCCATGGGTGGCCACCCAAACCAATAGCCATCCGTAGGCTGTTACTCAATGTGCACACTTAAAAGGTACAATCTGCATTTAAGGAAACAAATTCCTTCATTATGTTTATTGGCTGTCATTGTGATATTTTTGCCCTTTTTTTAAATAAAATTACCCCCATAGGTCACGTGTAGTTTTCTTTTTTTGGTGTTCATTTTTTGAAACAGGTTGGAGCTCTGTATACAAACTTGTATTCCACACCTGTGTTCCTCCTTTGCCACTGGCCTGGGTTAAAAATGGCAACCTGTCTTTGCATTTGGTTAAATTAAATAAATAGATAGATAGGTAGATAGATAGATAGATAGATAGATAGATAGATAGATAGATAGATAGATGATAGATAGATAGATAGATAAATAAGATGTCCACAGGTTAAGACCCAGCATTCCAAGTTTCAGCCCAGAGTGAATTTGTACGGCCAAGTTATAAACCCCTGAAAATAGGAAACTAATGCCATGAGGATTTAAAATAATAGAAAATGTTTCACATAATATAAATCCATAAGCAGTGTATTATGTTTAAGTCTTAATATCTACATACTTGGATTATCTTATATCTTGACAATCACACAAAGTAATCTCGCTCCCTCGCTCCCTTCCTTTGACTCTGGGTTTCATTCCTATGTATTAACAATGCTCTGGGCCATAAAATACTGTATTAATATTAGTTTGTCACAGCAGACTAAATTTAGAACAACTCATTAATATGGGAGAGTTAAAGGCAGTCAGCCAAGAGTACCAGCAACTATAAGCTCCTAAGGCTATAAGTTATGCAGATATGCCACTTGAACTGGAGAGGCAGCCATTCTTTTGTGACTAATAAGAGATTCTATTAGTTCTAAGCTGATTCTAATTCTAATTAAGAAATGTGGGAAAAGGCAATTTTGCCATTGTAGGTATAGTTGATATGCAGTTGGAAAGAATCTTATATCATCCTGCTTGGCTTCTCCCGGTCATGTAAGATTAGTGTCACATGCATGGAATGATATTCCTCCCGCCATCAACATAAAAAACAGCTTCGCTGCCATATTTGCAATGGGTGCAATCATAATCGATGTTCCTAGCAGAAGTATAGTAATCAGGGCTTTTTCTAAGCAGACTTTAATTGCAGCTCAGAAACACCCTAGTTGTACAAAAAGTTTTGACTTTTTACAAATAAAAAAACCTTTTATATGGACACTTCTGGACCTGTTATGCCTTTCTTTGGGCTTGTCAAATATTAATTTATTTTTTAAATTTAGTCCCTTGCTAAGCTACAAATATTCATGTTTAACACCAAGTAGCAGTTCAGGGGCTGACAACTTGGTATGTACCTTTTGAATCATGCATAGAAAGCAGCAGTTAGCACAAAGAAAAAGCCACCAGATTGGTCTCAGGGAAACCCAGTGTCTGAATTTTTCATGACTCCTCTAGCACTTAAAGAATAAAAAAACTGGCTACTAGTGTTGGAAGACCAACGTCAGGAAGGTCAGAGCCTGGAAACATGCGAGAGATTCCAGTCTTGCCTGGGGAAAGTGAAAGGGGATTTAAGCTGCTTAGGAGAATTAGAAAAAAAAGAGAGAGAGAGATTTCTTCTGCTTTGTTTTGGTATTTTATAAACACCAGAATGGCAAAACGAAAGCTGTAAAAATTTACACAATCGTACCTCTCTAGGGTTCTTTATGTTTATTTCCCTAAGGACACCAAAAACTGACCTCCTCTTTGGGGTTATGAAGCTTGTTATTAAACTTCCCCAAATCATGCCTCTCCTGGCGTACTTACTCACTCTTATGGGTTCTCTCTCCCAAGGAAACCGATGAAGAGGGGAAGGGAGCAGCGATCCGCGTGTTTGTTTCCCTGGATGTGCTTGCAGACATCTCCCATGGAAGTGAGGGGCAAGTGGGGAAGATGATGTCTTAATTACATAAATGCCCAGTGGCTCAGGCTGAAAATTGTTTCCTCTTTGATGAACTTTTCTGCCTTTTATGATTCATAAAAATCTAAATTGAATCCAGGAAAACAAATGAGTGGCACCTATAAAAGGGGGGAAAAATGTACAGTGTTTAAGCAACGGATAACTTCACCTGTCACCGTCTCATTAAGTTCTTAATGAGTTCTTTTCTATTCTTGGTCACATCTGATTTTTTTTTTTTAATATAAGTCCCTTTGAACAGCTGGGAGTAAGAATCGCCTTTGATCACTGAATTCTTCTGAATTTTTAGTCAAAACGAGGACATTTTCATCCTGACTTGGGGTATTTTTTATGAGTTTATTTCCCCCAAGTATATTCCTGGGCATAGCTTTCTAGGCCGAGAAGAGCCTGAACAATTAATGTATACATTTTTACATAAATGTTTATAAATTTAACAAAGGGAGAGAGCTTTGCCACAAGAAGCCTCAGCTCTTTTGAAGGCGGTTTTCTAATGATGACCCTTGGCGTGTTGGACCACATGGGATTCCTCTGAGAAGAGTCGGATGAAAATTAGTCTATTCTCATTTCAAACAGAATTTTGCTGAAGTCCTGATCAGAGCATCAGCATGGAGTCCGGGGAGACAACACTCGCTACTTGATTCACTCCGCAGCCTCCCTCTCCTGGTAATTGTTGCAGGAACACATAGTGACAAGGCCCTAGGATGTGAGCGGTCTGGATGTACTCCGGCTGTTACGCTCTGTTTAAAGATTTAAACCATCAGGGTATGATAAGGCTTTTTGATGTTCATTGAACACGGAGCTTGGGTACAGAAGAAGGGGAAAGGGCTTCTCCAGAAGGCAATCATCTTTCAGAGCCACAGTAAGACAGAGAGAGGTGGGGAAATCTCAGCCTCGGCATAGACCCGGAACAAAGGGAGATGAAAGGGGCGGGGTGAGGAAGGGGCCAGCTCTGGCTGTGAGGCAGAACTCGCTCTACGAGAGTTCAATGCCTTAAAATGCAGGGAAAACATTTAGTGTTCCTCTTTCATTAAAACACACTCAGGGGTTTTTTTGTGTGTGGGGAGTGGGGGGCAGGTGCACAGGGAGGAGATGGTGCCAGCTGCAAATTTGGGTGGCTTTGGCTGACCCCGGATTTAAAAGAGCCGCCCCGTGGCTTATTTTGAAATTATTTAATGAGTATTTATTTTGAGTCAGATGAATGCCATTTCCAGTGCCCACCCCCGCAAATTTGGAAGAGGACGTTCTTTAAAGTACATTTTTAAGATCCTCACAGTATTTTCTCCCCCAAAGGTAAAACCTGAATATTTGTCTTAAAAGAACATAAAGATCAAGAATGTAAGGGGGGAGAGTGCCCCCTACAGAACCCAACCCGATTTTTTTATATCTTCTCCTTTGGCAGAATACCAGCTTTTGTGCCCTGTTCATTGCCATGTCATGCCATGTTACCCAGCCCTGCACTTTGATGGTATTAATTAGACAAGAATGAAGACTTATCTCTCTTTGTCTCCCCAGCCCCTAGCACAAGGTATTTGCTCATAAATGTGCAGTGAGTGAGTAAATGAATGAATGAGCAAGCCTAGGAAATGACAGAATAGATATCAATTTATTTTCTAGGTCTCCATTTAAATTTTCAGGGAATTGCTGCATAAAGTAAGCCAAAAACCATGGTTTTTCCCTCTTGCATTCCACACCAGCAAACAGTGTGGCCAAGCACAGCATGTGAGAGCTGAGACCGGGGAGTCAGACCCACCTGCACCTGAAGGCTGCTCATCACAGCACTCTGGGAAACTTCCTTCACTGTCTTAAGCTTTACTTTTCTCATCAGCAGACTAGGAATTTATTCAAAAGAGCTCCACTTCATGGTGAGAAAATCCACACACAGTACCTAGCAAAATGTTTGGTGTATGGTAAATCTTTCCAAAAATGTAACTACAGTAATTAATGTGATTGTTATTACTATTGCTCTCCAAAATAGTACAGACACGGTGGCATCAGAAGGGGATTTTAGAAGTATATAGTTAACAACACAATTTAAAGGCAGGAAGTTACATTCACATACGCTATTGAGGGATTGTTTGCACACTTGTCTCCATAATGACATGGAAAAATGTGTTGAAATCTGCTGGCCCTCTCCAGTCTGACCATATGCTCTTGTTCCCACCTCATACAAGTGTTCTCTAATTAGAGGTAAGACCCTCTTCCCTTAGATATCAGCAATGGGATTAGAAGGGAGTGTGGCCAAACAAATACCAGGAAACAAAAATGGGTCCTGCCCGTTTGGACCAAAGCAACATGTACAGTGCTGTACCCCTTTGCTTACAGACTTCAGTTCATAACAACATAGAGATCACTGCTTCTAAGCAGGCAAAAAGGGGACGAGGTCCAAACCCAGCTCTGTCCCACGGTGGCCATCGCCTGCCTGATCTCACCAATCCCCACTGAGCCCTGCCCCGGGAGAAGCTACTCAACACCATTTCCTCTCTTGTAAAGCAGGCCCTGTCCTGTAACCCTCACAGACCATCCCGTAAGGAAGGTGTGTTTCACAGATAAGGAAACTGAGGGGTAGAATGATGATGTCAGCAAATGACACTTACAGCCCTTTTTATTTGATTTATGTTAACATTTTGCTCACCCACCCAGTAGACTGGACTCCCTATCTCTGAGACTCTGTATGAGCCCTCCATTTCTCTGGATCTCAGTGTTCTCATTTGTACTACCAAGGGGTGAGGAGCAGGGTGGTTGGGATGGTCCATACGAGCCCCATAGTCTACAATTTGTGCCAGGACGGCTGAGCTCCTCTGTTGACTGGAATCCCGGTGAAAACCACAAGCCTCATAACATGGCCTTTCTCTCCACCTTCCCCAGGCCTTCCCACTTCCAGTACCAGAAATGGGAGCATGTGCTGACATTGCCGCTATGGAAAGAGTCCCTTTTAGCAGGGCTCAAATCTAGGGAGCATCATGGCCAAATATCCTGCTCCACAACTGAAACATAAGAAAATTACAGTTTCCTTGCCTCTAGCCCACTACAGGGAGAAACCCAGTCCTCTAAAAACAAACTGATTGATGATATAATTTAATATCTTCACACGATTTCTAGTGGCAGAATCAATCTGCTGCAAGTTCCACCATCCAAGGCAGAGAAAAAGAAAAATTGTACCAGTTGCTTTTCTTTCACTGCACTTCCGGGTGCTCTGAGGAAAAAACTCTCTCCAGAAAATCAATAAGGCAGATTGTGCCCAGCAGTCCCCCATTACAGAATTAAATCCATATGCCAACACGAAACAATGAAGAGACCCAACTAGCAAGGGATCCATTTGCTTTGTTTGACTTTGTCTGCCAGGGAACGAGACCACAAGACTGGCTGTAATTTAATGCAAACCTTGGCCTATCCTGGCCGTGCATATGACTGACCCTCAGGGCACGACCATCAATTTTCTATTAAAGATCAGAGATTTGACATATCAAAGTCAACATCTAGCTGAATAACTGCAGTAACTTGATAATAATTCTTTTGTGGATTTCACAGTGGCTTTTCAGTAAAGTATCAGAAAGGTAGCCGATTTCAATCCTGACCTGGCAAGATCTGAATATGAAATAAAGGATTTCAGCTTGATCTCCCCATGATGTGAGGATGAATGTGTTGGTAAATGTTAACTTAGTGCTCTGAATAGCTCAGTAATAGATGGGTTTAGGCAGTAATAGGTTTAAAATGTCAACTTATTGAATAATAATTTCATGTTGTACAAATACTATGTGTAAGAAGGGATTTGTTTTGCAAATTTTGAAATAAATGAATGGATTTATAATGTCCTTGACTGTTTCACTGTTTCAGTCAGAATTTTACAGAAGAATCACAATTAGTTTTTGCTTTCTCTGGTCTTCTTGTTTTCCTGCATTAGTCTCTAAGCAGTTTTCATAATTACTGGGCCTCCCTGAATGTCGGTCTTGGATGGAGCGCTTCCCTGTTTTGGTCCCCAAAGCCAGGCTGATAACATTATTTTCTAGTAAAAGTAAAAACTCAATTATCCCTCCCTATAAAATGTTTCATGACACCAATAGCATAAAAACCTTTCACCAACCCAGCTGTAAAATGCTCAACTGTTCAAAACACAACAACCAAATAAAATTGTTTCCATAACTGAACTCAGCCCTTCAGTCCAATTATAAGCTGACAGCTCTATAAATCCTAGTGGAACAGAAGTGTGGGTAAAACTGAATTGTGATTGGGACACAGAGGACCTGGGACAAACACTTCCACCACAGCATGTGGAAAGGTCCCCAGATTCTACAGTGAACCCTGTCCCTTCCCCCGCAACGCACACATACACACACTGCCAAATGTCTTTTATGGAGTAAATATGTCTGCTCAGGGAAAAGGAAGATATCAAGAAACCATCCAGGTGAGCTCTCTGAATACTTCAAGACTGATTCTTTAGCTCCTTAACTTACACCAGCTTCCCAGAAGATTCAGGAGGAGAAACCAAAGGAGCCCACCCTTGAAGGCCACCAGCCTGGCACTCCAAGGAGCTCTTTGTCTTCTGTGTACAGGACATCTTGATTTACACAAAACCAAACACCATTTAGTGGCTTGTAGATGCTCATACTTGGGTAATGTCTGCATCAAATGGTCTGGAACAGATCTGCACAACCACTGAGTTCAATGGTTGAGCACATTCCCCTCTGCCCTGCATCCACAGAGAGACAAGGTCGCAGTCTGAGTTCCCCCAGAGGCTGACCATAAGACAAGGAGGTGAGTGCTAGGAGTTCATTTGGAAGGTGAAGGAAACATTGGTAAGGCAGTAAGACAGGGAAGCAAAGGCAGCCAGTAAAGGGTGTGTTATCAAGCCACTTACCACCTTGCATAACTTAGTGGGACTGAAAAAAGTCTCAAATAGCATGGGAACTGAAGTGTTACACACCAGCCCCCCTGTCAGTCATTGGTTGAGGTTTCTCCTGAGGTACATTCATTCCTCTGCATTTCCAGCCTACTGCATGTGTAGGCAGAGGGTCTCAGGGGCCAAAGAAAGCTCTCGAGAAGAAAAAGCAGATCCTGGAAGCTTGACGTCAGGCACTGTGCCCTAAAGTGGAAAGGGAGAGGGATGTGGGTGGGGTGGCAGTAAGAGCCTCTGCCACGGACCCTGGCCTTTTATTAACTTTTGAAACTTTCTCACTTGCTTTGAAATTATGAAAGTGATATGGCTGATGTAAAACAGCAACATATTTAAACAATATAGTAAAGTATGACTATTTTTAAAGACCTTCTTCCTCCCATTCAGCCCTAGAAGTAGAAGTTTGATTTAAATTTTTTTCCAGTTGCTACCTAGTTGTCTCCAATCAAATATTTTACTAAATGTTTTTGCAGCATTGATTTGAAATATCTCCTTTATCAATAATCAATTCCCGTATGGATTTAGTTCTATGTCTGGAGTATCCATTTTGTTTTAAATATGATAGATTTGGAATGCAGTTTATTATCTGACAAGGCTATCTTCCCTCTTTAATCCCTAAAAGTTTTCTCTGTTTATTTTTCTGAATAAAGTATAGTGCTATTTTGTCAAGGTTACACAAAGTTGGTACTTTCATTAGAATATCTTGAATACCCAGATTTAGGGAGAATTGTCCTATTTACAACATTCAATTTCCCATACAATAACAAATATATTTTTCCATTTATTAGACTTCTTTTATGTCCCTCAGTAAAGTTTGTTTTGTTCAGTTTTGATTTTGTACCTCAGAGGCAGAGAGTTAGGAGATAATCATTATTCTCAATTATAGCAAACTGTGTCCATGTTCTTCGCCAAGGAAACTTAACGTTTTCTTCCACATAATTCCTCCACCTTCCTTGTTGAATTTATTTCTAAGTTATTAATCATATCCATAGCTTTGGCAAATGAGGTATTTTAGTGAATTATATTTATTCTAATTGTTAACTATTGATTTGGGGGTATTAATTAGATACCCAGGTACGTACTGAATTTTCTTATTGTCTCTAAAGATTTTCTCCAAGTTGATTATCTTGGATTTCCCAGATCTATAATTATATTGAGTAGAAATAATGATTTTTAAAATCTGTTCTAATATTTACACATTAATTCTTTTTCTTTTCTAATTGCATCGCCTAGTGCCTTCAAAATAATATTAAGCAATAATGATGTTTGTTGGCAATTTGTCTTGTTTGTGAATTTAATAAGAATGCTTTTAGGATTTTATTACAAAGAATGGTGCTGGATTTTGAACTAAAACATATTTATTCATCATGTTGAGGGAAAGTCAATTTATTTCCACCATAAAAGAGTTTAAT
>VMDR010003426.1:0-72287 GCA_007922815.1 Macrotus californicus
GATGCTGGAGAGTGGAGGGAATGCCCATGATACATTTACCTGGGGTGCCCCTCTGCAGATGGCCCTGGGTGTGTCTACCTGAGATGTCTTAGATGGTATTGTGTGCTGGCCAGGAGGGTGAAACAGCAAAGGGATCCTTTGGTGGCAACACAGAACAGTAGCATTGTAGTCACTAGGAACCAGCAGGAGGCCAGCTTCTTGGACCTAACCAGCCTTCATGGATGGTCAGTCAGTGTCACTCAAACTAGGTTATTTGAGGAGGTTTCATAGAGGGACAGTTTATAAAGGTATGAGCTAGAGGTAGGGAAACCTCGGTACTTGGGGAAGGAAGAAGGGAGAGCATAATTACTGGAATAGGAGGGGGGAGGAGAGAGGGACCGAGAGTGTGTGAGCATGAGAACTGTGTGGAGAGGCACCACGTGGAGCTGCCACCTCAGTCCTGGCTGGCACAGGATAGGAGCAGGAAGTAGAAACTCGTGCCTCGCTGGCCTCCTGCCCTCTGCTCTCCTACCCAATTCCCTGGTGGTCTAATCCAGCTGGAGGACAAAGGACAAGGCAGCCCATTGATGCTGCCCTATAGGCCAACTTCCTGGGGCACAGAGCAGGGCGGAAAAGGGTAGAGAGTGAATCTAAATGGGCGATAGAAGATTCCAGCACAGTGGAGTGGAGGAGAGATCAGGAGGGGGTGTATGAGAGTGTCCAGGGCAAATCCTAGTCCTGAGCAGATCCATGCACGTGCAGGTAGTGTGCTGAGGCACTGTTCTTGCTTTGGGGTTAGGGCTGGGACCCGTGTCCACAATCCCCTAACATATAATGTGAGTCATCAAGGTCCTCAGTCCCCAGATGTTCTTCCCCACCCCGAAACCTCAAATACTCCATCACTCACAGGCTGATCCCATTTTAACTTTTTTCTTTGAACTAAAAGGTTCTGCTAACTTTACATTGTCTTTGGCCTTCATGACCCTACAAGTAAGGAAGAAAGGAAATGAACACTTTCTGAGTCCCTGCTCCATGCCTACACCATGTGCAAGAGGTTTGGCTGACAAAATCACTTAAATTGCACCACGGCCTTCTAAGATGTGTATTACTATCTGCATTTCACACACAAAGAAAATGAGGTGTCGGGGTGGGGGGTTAGCTGCCCATATTCAGAGCTCCAATTTAAATATTTTTATAGCCTGCTTAGTCCAAAGGCCATGAACTTCATTACCCCAGTGATTCCCAAACTTCAGAGTGCTTCCTGTAGGCAGAGGAGCTTGTGAACAAGGTGGGATCTTTAACTGAGAGCATGTTTTAATGTGAGAAGAGGGGTAAAATCATTCCAAAGAAGAGAAAAGGATACAGTGGAGGCAAGGATGCTGTCTTAGTCTGCGTGGGCTGCTAAAACAAAGTTCCACAGACTGGGCGGCTTATACAACAGATATTAAGTTCTCAGTTCTGGAGGGGGGAAGTCCAAGACCAAGGTGCTGGCAGATTTGTTTCCTGGTGAGGATCCTCCTCCTGGGTTGCAGAGGACCACCTTCTTGCTGTGTCCTCATGTGGTAGGGAAAGAGGGCTCTGATTTCTTTTTCTTATAAGGACACCAATCCTATCATGGGGGCCCACCCTCATGGCCTCATCTAAACCTAATTATCTCCCAAAGGCCCCACTTCTAAGTTCCATCCTGGTGGGGTTAGCATCACATGAGAATTTGGGGGCAGGCACCAACACTCAGTCCAAGCAGATAGGAACTTCAACAACTTGCCTGGGGAGGGTCTGCCACTCTTCTGGGTGGTGACATTACCCTCGCCACACACTAGGAAGGGCTCCAATGTAACTGCCTGTTCTTTCTCTGCACTTGACTCCAGTTGAACCCCAACATTCAGTCTTCTAGCCTCAGTGGATCTCACAGAAAGCATGAATGCTCTTCATAGTGACATATTTGAACTCAAAGCTGATGGTATAGTGTTAATTGCAGTGGCTAGGATTTACTCTTCTGAAGCCACCCTACAACATGGGAAATGCTAGGGGAAGATTCTTCTGTTGGGGAGAGTGATAGATACCCGAAGCGGGTCCCCAGCCTCTTAGCTCCTGGGCTGGAGCGCCCTCTAGTGGTCCTCTTGCTGAGCCTGTAGAACTTGCTTTTTGTAAAATTTTCTTTTAGTAAGATCAGTTCTTTTCATAGTCTGTCCTTCAAAGTTTTACTGAGAGTATTTCTTGCCAGGGGATATTCTAAGCACTGGGGATATAGCAGTATTGAAAATTCTGCACCCCTAACTGGTGTGGCCTAGTGGGTTGGGCATCATCCTGCAAACCTAAAGGACTCCAGTTTGATCCTGGTCAGGGCGCATACCTGGATTGCAGGCCAGGTCCTGGGCCCAATCGGTGTTTCTCTCTCACTCTTTTTCCCTCACTCTCTCTAAAATACATACATACATACATACATACATACATAAATTCTTTTAAAAAAGAAAATTCCTGAAATCTTCTTTCTTTAAACTAAGTCAATATCTGATTAGTAAATTACATTTGCAACCCTGAAGCATATAATTTGCTCCATTTTATGTATTGCAAAAAATGAATTTTTAAAAACTAGCAGTCATAGAACCCAAATGAAATGCAACCAGAGCATCATGCAATATTGATGTAATTTGAGGAGTGAGGCTTTTTAGCTCAATTTTATGTGACTTACCGTTGTATCTTAGTACTTCTTTCCTTTATTATAGATTATACTTCTGAGTTTCATATGCTATTTAGGTTTGTCTATGAATGTATTTACCATTTTCAGGGTTTCCTCTAGTTCTTTTTTAAACATAATATGTGATATATTTTATTTTAACTTCCTTAAATTTCTCTCTTTCTCTCTTTAACTTATTGATTTTAGACAGGGAGAGGAAGAGTGGGAGGGAGAGAGAGAAAGAGAGAAAGAAACATTAGTTCTGTGTCCTGACCGGGGATAGAACCCACAACCTTGGAGTAATAGGATGATGCTCTTTCTAATCAACTGAGCTACCCAGCCAGGGCAGTGTTCCTTTAGTTCTGTGCTGTCCAATACAGTAAGTAGCCAATGGTCACACATGACTATTTAAATTAGTTAAAATTAAATGAGACTTAAAATTTAGTTCTTTAGTTGCACTACTGACATTTCCAGTGGTCAATACCCACATATCGCTGGTGGCTGTCTTGTTGGACAGCACAGATGTATAATTCCATCAGAGAAGGTTCCAATGGATGACAAGTTTCTGGTAGGGAATCCAGCTCTGGGAACGGTGGGTCATATTAGCATGGAGGTGTGATTCATTCACTCCTTTCTTCTGCCCTCTAACCTGCAGTTTAGCAAGCAGCCTCCAGCTGATGCCATGAGGAAAACAGAGGGTGTGTGAGCTGAAAGGCCTAACTTCCTACTGTTTGCTGACTCCATTGGGAGAGGTGTCCACCTTCTTTGTTCCTCTTTGGCCCAGTTGATCATCCAAACGTGCATCAGACCAACAGAGGGAGCTGGTTCCCAGGCCACTCAGCCCTGTGGCTGCTTCTTCCTTGAGAGATTTTGGTTGCCAAAACTTTGCCTCTCTATCCCCTTTACTCCAGGTTGGCTCGCTCTGCTCTTGCCCTCTGCCCTTTCTAGTTCTAACTTTGGACTAGAAGAGACTTGAGGGGACGGTCTGCTTATTGGTGACTTATACACAGGGAAGTGTATATAAGTATGTATTTCCTCTTATGAGAGAGCAAGTAGGCAATGAATGTGAGGGAGTCTGAAAAGTTGAAAGTCTTTACTTTTTGAGCCATTACCATTTTCTTTGCTTCAACAGGAAAAAAAAAAAAGGCTGGCCTGGGCATACTGAACCTCAGGCTCTCCCCACTCCTGCGGCTCACTACCTCTGTGACTTTGGGTAAGTCATTTCCCTCACCCCTAGGCCTCATTTTATTCACATGTGGTGAGGGACGTGGAACTTGATGATTTCCAAGGTTGTCTGCAATTCTAGATTCTATAACTTAGCCAAAGTCTTTAAAGCTTTTGTGACTCCAGTGGACAAAGAGGTTGTGATTGAAATAGTCTTCCCCCAAAGATAAATCTCCGGCTCAGATGGTTTCACTGGAGAATTCTTGCAAACACTTAAAGAAGAATAAACATCAATTTTATACAACCTCTTCCAGAAAACTGAGGAGGGAACACTTCCCAACTCATTTTATGAGGCCAAATTGTCTTGATACCAAAAGCAGACAAAGATAGTACTAAAAAAAGAAAACTATAAGCCAATATCTCTCATGAACTTAGATGCACAGTCTTCAATAAAATATTAGCAAATTGAATCCATCATCATTATAAAACAATTATAAACATAATATAATAGAAAAGGAATTACATGCTATGACCAAGAGGATTTATTCCATATATGTAATCTGTTTCAATATTCAAAAGTGCACCATATCAAGTTGTCAATAAAGTTTAGATATTTTTAAAAAGTCCACCATATCAACAGGCTAATGGATAAAAACCATATAATCTCATCAATTGGTACAGAAAAACCATTTGATAAAATCCAACACCCATTTATGATGTAAACTTTCAGCAACTTAGGAATAGAGAGGAACTAACTCAATTTGATAAAGAGCATCTATAAAACCCCACAGCTAACACCATAGTTGGTGGTGAAAGACTGACGTTTTCTCCCTAAGGCTGGGAACAAAGCAAGGATGTTTTCTCTCACCACTCTTACTCAGCTGAGTCCTGAAAGTTCTAGCCACTGCAATAAGGAAAGAAAAATAAATTAAAAGCATACAGGATGGAAAGGAAGAAATAAGAGTATCTCTATTTGTAGATGACATGTTTGTCTCTCAAGAAAACCCCAAAGAACCTACAAAAAATTAAGAAAAACTCCTATAACTGCTATGTGAGTTCTGCAAAGTCACAGGATACAAAATCAACATACTAAAATTAATTACATTTCATATGCAAAGAACAAACAGGTAGAGACTGTGATTTAAAATGCTATACCATTTATAATTTTTACAAAGAAAATGAAATACTTAAGTGTAAACTTAAAACTTGCACAAGATTTGGCCCTGGCTGGTGTGGCTCAGTGGATTGAGCACTGGCCTGCGAACCAAAGGGTCCCCAGTTCAGTTCCCAGTCAGGACACATGCCTGGGTTGTCAGCCAGGTCCGGCTCCCACTAGGGGGTATGGAAAAGGCAACCACACATTGATGTTTCTCTCCCTCTTTCTCCTTCCCTTCCCCTCTCTCTAAAAATAAATAAAATATTTTAAAAAAAAGAAAGAAAAAAAAACATGCACAAGATTTAGCCAAGGATGATGTGGCTCAGTGGATTGAGCGCCGGCCTGCAAACCAAAAGGTTGTGAGTTCAACTCCCAGTCAGGGCACGTGCCTGGGTTGCAAGCCAGGTCCCCAGATAGGGGCATGTGAGAGGCAGCCAGCTGATGTATCTCTCATACATTTATGTTTCTCTCCTTCCCCTCTTTCTCTTTCCCTTCCCTTCTCTAAAGTAAATGAATAAAATCTTTTAAAAACACACAAACAAAATTTGTATGTTGAAAATTACAAAATGCTGCTGAAACAAATTTTTAAAAGACCTAAACAAATGAGGAGGTATACTGTAGGCATGGGTTGGAGGACTCAACATAGTAGAGATGTCGATTCTTCCTAAATTCATCAATAGGTTTATATAATTTCTATCAAAATCCCAGCAAGCTATTTTTGTAAACCTAGGCAAACTTATTCTAAGATTCAGATGGAAAACCACAGGGTCTAGAATAATTACAACGATCTTGAAAAAAAAAGAATAAACTAGGAAGAATTTCTCCATCTCATATTAAGTTAAACAGGAGACCAGGATGAAAGAAAAGAGGAATCAAACCCTGGTCAGCCCTTTCCGGAGAGAGTAGAGACGGAACCTCAGGAGGCTTCTCTTCATCTGATAGCTGAAGCAATGATGGTCATGGGGACACTCGAAGGCCATGGGGGACACAGGAAGTCCTATTTCCGAGAGAACATCCCCCATCCTCTTTGAACTCCTTCATGAATGGCAGGGACTTTAGTGAGAGGAGCACGTGGTGCTTGGGGGAGAATCTGAAATGCTGCTGGTTTCTTGGGGTGTCTCATGGGAAAAGTCACATGTTCTAATTCTTTCCACAGGTGCACCCATAATTTGAAGGCAGACTGATATCTTCTCATTCCTGGCTAATGGTTATGTACTAGACCTGATCCTGAACATAATATTTGCTCATTTGCGTCCTGTGAACTCTCACTTAATAGGAGAAAGAAGAGATGTAGAGTCTGCTTCAAGTTTAGGTTAAGAGGCAGGATTGAAATTGGGGCTACCTAGAGCAAGTCACACACAAAGGTGAAATCAGGAATTTCAGTGCTGATTAATTTCTAGATATTCTGTTTGGCTCTTTTCCACGTCTGTCTGTCCTTTTCTAAAAATTTCCCATTTTTTCATTGCAGGCTCTATTTTGTTACCTTTAGTAACTTTAAACTTGCTTGTTTTGTATTGTCTTTCAGATTGCTCCATCATTTCTAATTCTTGGATGCCAATTCTCCGACGATCTCTGTCTACTCAGGTGGTTCATTTCTTCTTGTACTTTCTAAGTTATTATTATGTCCTCGTCTTCAGTTTGGACTGTTTTATTTTTCAGTGAGAGTGCTCTAGAAGTAAAACCATTTTGCATTTGCTTTTGCTGGGGTTCCAAGGTTGAACAGATTCTAGATGAACTTTTATGTTAATTTCTTAGCCTAGAATTCTCATTATCAGAGGGCAGGTAGTAGAAATTTGGACCCACACAGCATAAACTTGGTTTGGTAATCCCCTATAGGTTCCTCCCCCAGCCCCCGCCACCCCGTACCCCTCCTCCCCATCTCAAGCTCTGAGACACAACAATCTTGCTTTTTGTTTTTCTGGACTGGTGGGGAGAGTTTTGCAAGTCAATTTTGGGCAGCTTTACACAGGGGTCTCAGTTACAGCCTGCCCCCAGGCCCTGTCCCCACTCCCTCCCTGGCCACATCAGGCTCATGTGACAGCTCTCTCTGGCTGCCAGTTTCCTCTTTGATTCTGAAACATAATGATTCCTCTTCCTTTTTTTTTTACCTTGGTTATATATATATATCCATGTCTATATCCATATCTATCTATCTATCTATCTATCTATCTATCTGTCAATCATCTATCTGATACTATCTGTCAATCATCTATCATGTCTGTCTGTCTGTCTGAGAGAGGGATATGGTTTACCCATGTTTATATGTCTGTAGGGTCAGGCTTGTTCCCATTAGCCTAGTCCTACATGTTGTAGGGACCTCCTGTCCTCTGAGGAATTTGTTTAACAAAATAACTTCCAGAATATCCACAATATGTCTTGGGCTAAACATAACATCATCCCAGGACTCTTAATAAGCATGAATTTGTACGTATTTGAATAATTAAGAGTTTTTGGCTTTTGATTAACTAGAACATTCTATTTTACCAACATACTGATTAATTCTGGTGAGTGTTTCATCACCTTAAACTTGACATTTCTTGTTGCGAAGAGGTAGGGATAACTTTGGTTTGAAGATTTTTCACTTGTATTCCTCCTTCTCCAGGTAACATTTTTTCTCTCTGCAGGAGTATAACTTATATCTCTAATCATGAACTTCATACATGCACATATTTGCCCCCTTGCCCATCAGGAAACAGTTAAGAACTCAAAGCTCCTGTCCTCCCAGAAGTCTTTCTGGATTAGCTCCTGTAATTATCTTACCCCTGCATTTACCCTACGTGAATCACATCAAATTATTTTGCCTTCATTAATGTGAGAGTTGGTGAGTATTCCTGTTTTTTAGACATGGACTCAATGATCTCCAATGATAAGGAGCTCGGTGAGGGCATTATGGTGTCTTCTGTTTTTATGCGTATGTCACCAGGCCCGGGAAGGTGCTCTGTACCCAGTGAGTATTTGATTATTTTGCAGATAGATTACATGAATGTTCTTATCCTATTCTTTTATTTCCCCTTTTTATTGTATTTATTGGGGTGACACTGGTTAGCAAAATTATCCAGGTTACAACACATCATCTGTACGCTGTATTATGTTCACTGCCCCAAGTCAAATCTCCATCCTTGTCCTACTTGTCTCAGGCCCTCCTGGTTCCCTCCAGCCATTTGTCTCCAGAGGGCATCAGCAGCTCAGGATCCCAGTTTGAGAACTCAGGAGCTTCATCTCTTCCCAGTACCAGCTGCTGAACCCATTACCCCGAGCTGGGCAGGAAGAGCTCAGGCTCTTGAATAGCGATGACATCAAGATAGCTCTCCTTCCCCCAACCAGCCTCTGCTTTGGAGCCAGCGAGGCAACCAGGCCCTCAGTCTGGCTGGCATTTCCTCTTCTGGTACTCAGTGGCTCATTAAGGGGTGGAGGGCTTGGGTAGGGGCCAGGAGAAATGGGAACAGCTACTGGAATGAAAGGCACGCGCCGGTGACTCTTTGGTTTCCAGGCTGGAGGCATATCTAGAGAGGCAGCACTTCGTTTTCATATTGGGATTACATTGGAGGGACTTCCTTCCTGCAGCCTATGGTAAGGACCCCAGACACTAGAAGTGGCTAAAAAGGCAACCCCCTCCCCTGTGGGGTATGAGGTTGTCCCCCATTCCATGGCCTCCATTATATTTCCCCAGTGACCCCAGATGATGTCTGAGTACTCTCCCTGCTCCCTGCAAGCCCAGGAATTCCTTACTCCCGCCACACCATCCTGGAATGCCTTCCTGGCTACTGGGACTGCCTTTGGTCTTAAATGGTATTGTGACACTGAAATTACTTTCTAATCTGAGGGGTAGATATGAATCCAGGCATGTGAGAGGAAAGTAAGATAAGACAAACCAAGCAAAGAAGTGCAACTAAGAAATGGATGCTAAATGATGCTCAATTGCTCAAGCAAGACTAGGGTGGATATGGTAGCTGTCATGGTCCAGTACTGCATGGGGCTGAGTGGGTCAGTTCTGCACAGGCCTTCCCTCTGCCTGCTTTCCACAGCTCTCACCCCTCACCATTGCCCTGCAAGGTCCCTGGTCTATGCTTCCACGGTACCTCCACCCCCCCCCCACAGGTGGGGTGGCTTAGCCAGAGACACCTAGAGAAGACTCCCTCCCTAACGATGTCTGAGTAGCTGCTGGTATTGAAAGTGGCTTCCCTTCCAGCCTTCAACTTGTCAGCTTTCTCACATCCCTCACACAGGGCTCCAGAAAGCAGGGGGTGGCAGGGTGGTATGGCTCACACCTTCATTTACCACTTCCTTTCTACTCTCAAGCTTCCTCTCTTGCCCTAGGAGTAGCTGAGAGAACAGAGAGGAGGGATGGTCCCTGGAGAAGACCTCCCCAGTGGGACAGAGGTTGGGCACAGTTGTCTTATGGCCTGAAATTTGGGGAGTAGTGGGGACAGGCAGTGGGGCTGTCAGGAGGGAAGTTTCTGTTTCTTGTCCTTCTTTTTTTTAAATGGACTTAGGACACTGGGAAAAATGGGGGGAAGGGTGTAGACAGGAAAGGGGCATTGGAAGCAAGCCAAAAAACAACTATCATTTGACTTGCTGCATTCCTAACATGGAACTCATTCTAGCCTGCTCCCAATATAAAAAGAAAGGGGCAGGGCATCACAGGCTGCCTCAAAGACTCCAGATAGACTATTCAGACCTGGGCTTCTGGGGCAGCTGTGGAGGGTCTTGGTTGCAGTGGCCCTAAGGAACCTGCTCAAACTTAACTCATTACACAGAACCCAGAGACTCTTTAAGAGGCTCCCAAGTGACCTGCATTTCCCTGGCAGGGCTGATCAACCCCAGACAGGTCCCTTTCTGGTCAACAATGAGTTTGGCATATAAACACAATGCAGTTGTAAAAGGTTTAACATTCTGTAACAACCTTGGTTGAATTAGCAGGTTAGTCTCATGGGTTCAGATCAGTCTTGGGATGCTCCAAGCCTTAGCAGGATGTTGGGGAGCGAGCCCTGCCTTTGCTTCTCCTGCTGTGACGTGAAAGCAACCATAAGTCTCAATGTGGCTGTGTTCCAATCAAACTTCATGAAGGAACACTTACATTTGAATTTCATATGGTTTTCATGTGTCACAAAATACTAACCACCTTTCTTTTTTAAATTTATTTTTATTTTTTTATTTGTACCCAAAGACATATTTTTTGCATTGCTTTTAGAGAGAGAGGGAGAGAGAGGAACATCGAAATGAGAGAGAACATTGATTAGTTGCCTCCTCTATGCATGCCCAGATGAGGGATCAAACCAGGGGTCATATGCGCCTGGATTGAGGATGGAACCTGCAACTCGAGTATGTTCCCTGACTGGGAATTGGACCCGCAACCTTTCAGTGTTGGGTTGACACCCCAGCCAACTGAGCTGCTCTGGCCAGGGCTAACTATTCCCCTTTTGATTTTTTTTTTATTGTGGTGAGAACACATCATGACATCTATTCTCTTAACAAATTTTAACCATACAATACATTATTGTCAACTGTAGGTCTTTTACTTGGTTTTTAATGCTTTAAAAATGTAAAGACTCTTAGTTCTCAACCCATACAAAAATGGATGGTGGGTCAGAATTGGCCTCTGGGCTGTACTTTGCCAGCCTCTGGTCAAGAAAACTTGGTCAACGGCAGCTGATTCATTAGATTCTGTTTCAGCATCAGCTACCAAGGAACAAGGGCAATAAGATCTGTGTTTGTGAACCTGCTGGCCCCTAGAGAAGAATCCCTATTTCTGTTCTTTCTCTGTCAATAAACCGCAGGGGTTTTTTAGTTCCACATAAAAAGAGCCGATGAAGTTTCACTCTTCTTTTGTATAAAAAAGTGATAAAAGTGTACCGGCAATTTTGTCACATGTGGAGCAGCACCAAAACAACAGACACTGGGAACCAACAGCAGTGAAGCTGTTCAAGAACAGAGTCGGGGCCCTTCACTTTGCAGAATGCAGTTCCTCAGTGTCATGGTGCTCACTGAGGCAGGCAGATGGGGCCTTGCTGAGGGCGGGGCCCTGCATCTTGGTCTTCACACCTCCACCAGGTCTTCAGGAAGCTACAGAACTGGAGGAATCCTCTTGTGTACTCAGCCCCATCACCTCTGCCCCAGGCAGGCACTGGTGGTTTCCAACATGGCACCATGAGCCTTGGATTCCTTTCTGGTGTGTGTGTTCCCTGACCTCAGCTCCTCGATTCCTTTTCTTTTTTCTTCAAGAAGGCCACCTGTTGCTTTCAGAAAAGCAGACTTGGAATGGAAATCTCCCTTTCTCTTTTCCACCACAGTCTGATGGCTCCTCATCTCCCACTGATGTCAGAAGGCAGGAAACCCAAAAACAGATGCACTCAGCTGGTCAGTGCCTTGAGCAGATTTGCGTTGCTGGGTTCAGCTCCACATCGAGGACATTATTAGGAGTCTCTTTGGAAATGGTTGGCTGGTCGCCACTCAGCTGCTTGAACTTCTATCATTTCCCTAAACGATGTGCCTGTGCAGGGAACCCTAGCTGGTAGCAGGGTGGGTTTGGGCCCATGAGTGCTAGGGGCTTGAGCTCCCTGCAACCTCCTCAGAAGCTCTTCTGCATGGAAGAACAGGTACTCTTGCAGGCAGGAACCTCATATCTCAATTGAGTTTGTTTCCTTATGGTTTTTCTTGGCAAACCCAGAACAACTCAATAGCTACCCTCCACTTAATTAAAAAAGAAAAAAAAAACTCTGAAGACCGTCTTTACCGTCTTTACACTCAGCAACACTGAACAAATAGTTCCCTGAAGCCACCTCCTGCTTAAAGCCTCTGGATCTCAGCTCATGCTGTTCCAGGCTGTTCCCTCTACCTAGAGTGCTCTCCTTCCTTTCATCTGGCTAATGGCATCCCTTCACCCCATCCCTCTCAGCAGAGCTAAGTGCCCTTCCTCTCTGCTTCCTCTACATGTCCGATTTTGCATTTCTTCAATGCCTATCCCAAGCCCTTCATCAGCTACATTACAAGGTCATCACATCTGACTTGAAGCTGGATGAAAAAAACAACAATGATTAAAGAACACTAGAAATATGGTTTTACATCCTTAGCCTTAATGACGAACTTCTCTAAAGGTGAACAGTGGGCCCTAAAAAACTAGCTACGACTAGTTTGAGGCCGCTGTGATTAGTATGACATTTAAAACTCCAGCTTCCAGTCCAAGTTCGTTGTGATATCTTGTTAGCAAATACAAACTTAACTTTGGAACTATTGATAAATAAATTATTTAAAAATATTTTCCAGGCATCTCATTATTCCAAGATCTCAATGTTTGTGCCTGTCTTGTAATTAAGTATTAATACATATAGGCCACTGAAAACAGTGCATAGCGTATCATAAGCAGTCAGGAAGCGTTAGCCACTTTTAAATGTGCATACTGAACTTTTAGTTTTTTTACATATATACACACACGTATATATGTACATAGAGAGAAGATCCATACAAACATTATTATCTTTTTTACTGAGATATGTATAGGGGACTGATCCACCTGGCAATGGCAAATGTAGCCTCATAACTAAAAACAAAGGGGGAATTATAGGGAACCTATCCACATGGAAGGCCGAATGTAGCCCAGCTCTATCTGAAAACAGGCAGGTGCGTGTTCGGCACACAGGAAGCCAAACCCACAGATCGGTTCTCCTGTGGGGAGTCAGGCCCGCATTGTACCTAGGCTGCTTTGAGACTTGCTCTTGCTAAAAACTCCCTCACCCGGAATCCAGGCAGCAGAGGTTTACTGCCATTTGCGCTAAACCTCCCAAGTGTGGGGTGTAACCAGTTCAACCACTTTTCCCCTTTGCATTTGCAAATGTCCTTTCTCTTTGAATTAATTAGCAACATTCTTTCATTTGTTATCTATAAAAGGTAACTACCTAAAGCAAACCTGTGCATAGTGAATGAGGGCCATCCTTGATGTAATGTACCAAGAATGTCAATAAAAGCCTGTCTAGCCCTGGTGAGTATGGTTCAGTAGATTGAATGCCGGCCTGTGAACCAAAAGGTTGCTGGTTCAATTCCTGGTCAGGGCACATGCCTGGGTTGCAGGCCAGGTCCCCAGTAGTTGATGCACAAGAGGCAACCACACATTGATGTTTCTCTCCCTCTCTTTCTTCCTCCCTTCCCCTCTGTCTAAAATAAATAAATAAAATCTTAAAAAAAAAAAAAAAGCCTGTCCAGGCAGGGGTCAAGGTGGCCCTCTCTCTCTTTTTCTCCACTGGATTTCTGTAGTCCTTGTGAATTTGTTCATTGTTCGTTGTTTGTTGCAGCCATAGCATAAACATCCACAACATGGACCCTGCTGGACGGAGTCTGCATCATAAATGAACATTAACAAACATTTTGATGTTCTGGATTGTAAGTTCCCGAAGGGGCAGAAAGCACATGTTAACTGTCCTTTATTTTTCCTAAGCATAAAGCAAGGCACCGGGCATATAGAAGACATTGAAAATGCAGGTGAGCATTACCCTGAGCTGTCCACCTTCTGTAAGCTGGCCTCATAAGTATATAAGGGAAGGGAATAGGGCTCAATAAACAGGACAGCTTTAGAGTGAAAAAGTGTAAAACAAAAGACTTGTGCTGCGGGGGCAGAGGGAGAGGAGCTACGTGGGCATGCTTTCTGTCAGCAGCTTAAAGCTGGCATGAACCCGGCCTTTTCTCCCGTGCGGGGGGGGGGGGGGGGGTCCTCCCCTCTCTCTGTTTCTCCAGGGATCCTGCTCTCTGTCTGAGCAGCCTGGAGGGTGCGGCTGTTCCCAGGCACCACCTGCATCTTAGCATTCCTACAGAGAGCTGATGGGCTATAAATAAAGATCTTTTCCTTTTAGCTCAGTTGTAACAACATAGCAACTGAGGCTCTTGTTTTCTTTCTTTTTTTTATGTTTCCTCCCACTCATTTTGATTAATACTTTTACACAGATGCTACCAATTCTGTGTTTGGTAATCTGTATTCCGTAGCTTGCTTAGTTTTTTTTTACAGTTTGACCTCTTTACTCATTTCTTTCTCCCCCACTCCCACCTCTGGGAACCACCAATCTACTCTCTGTGTCTGTAAGCCTGGTTTAAAAAAAATTTTTTTTTTTAGATTCCATATACAAGAGGGATCACAGGTATTTATCTTTCTCTGTGTGACTTACTTCACTCAGCATAATGCCTTTGAGGTTTAATTATGTCTCAAATGGTAAGATTTCCTTCATTTTTATGGCTGAATGATATTCCATTGTATACTTATACCATCATTTCTTCATTCATTCGTCAGTGGGCATTTAGGTTGTTTCCATATCTTGGCTATTATAAATAGTGCTACAGGGAACATGAAGGTGTGCATAACTTTCACGTTAGTGTTTTTATATTCACTTTATACTGTGAACCATTTCAAACACACAAAAAAGTAAGGAGAATAGGATCAATATTTCCCCTCCCAAGTACCCACAACCTACCTGCCAGAATGGTCAGGGCCAATCTCACTTCACTTATAATCTCTTGGATTGTCCATATTTTTATTTAGTTTCATAAGATTTTCTATTGTGGCAAAACATATCACATAAAATTTGTCATCTTAACCACTTTTAGATGTACAACCCAGTGGCATTCATTATATTCGCAATGTTGTGCAATCATTACCACTATCGAGTTCTAAATTATTTTTCATCATCTGAAACAGAAATTTCGAACCGATTAAGCAATAACTCTCCCTTCCCCCTGACCTCAGCCCTGGTCATTTGAATTTACTTATTCTAGATATTTCATACAAGTGGAATCATACTCTATGTGTCATTATGCATGTTGCTTATTTTACTTAGCAGCACGTTTTCCAGTTTCATCCATATTTTTGCATGTATCAGAACTTATTCTGCTTTAAAGCTGACTAATATTCCATTGTATGGATGTATCACATTTTGCTTATCGATTCATCTGTTGATGGACACTGGGTTGTAAACACCTTTTCGTTATTGTAAATAATGCTTCAGTGAATGTCGGTGAACAAGTATCTGCTTGAGCCCTGTTCTCAGTTCTTTTGGGTACATACGTAGGAGTGGAAGTGCTGGACCATATGATCATCTACGTTTGACTGTTTGAGGAATGGCCAAGCTTGGCCATTTACCACAGTGACAGAAGGGTCCCAACTTCTCCATATCTTCTCCAACACCTATTTTCTATTTTAAAAAATTATAGTCATCCTAGTAGGTGTGAAGTCATAGCTCAGTGCGGTTTTCATTTGCATTTCCCTGCTGTTGACCATCTTTTCATGTCCTTACTGGGTATGAACATGAAATATCTATTTGACAGTTCTATTAACATCTATTCAAGTCCTTTGCCCATTTTAAAATTGGGTTGTTCATCTCTTTGGTGTTGATTTGCAGGAGTTCTTTATATATTCTGGATGTTAAACCTCTACTAAACATATGACTCACAAACATTTTCCTCCAAACTGAGGATTCTCATTTCACTATCTTGATAGTTTTCTTTGATGCACAAAAGCTTTTGATTTCAACGAAGTCCAATTTATCTATTTTTCCTTTGATGCCTGTGCTTTTCAAGTGCAATATTTAAAAAAAACGGTTGCCAAATCTAAGGTCATGAAGACTTGTCCCTTTGTGTTCTGGTAAGAGTTTTGTAGTTTTATTTCTTACACTTAAGTCCTTATCTATTTTTAGTTAATTGTTGTCTATGGAATGAAGCTCAGAAGTATATTGTTATAAAGCAGTTTATATAGTGAGGAGACAGTGACTGTTTATTCTTTGCAGTGATTGGTTATACTACAGAATTTTCCTAAATGATAGCAAATTGGTTAGTGGTTACCTCATATCAATTTTAGGGAACAGTTTAAATTTCACTTATGGTTTTCAGAGGCCAGAGCAAGAAGTGATACAGGTCACATCCGTCTCACTTGTCCTGCAAAATGAGTTAAACTAAACTGCTGTATGACTAACCTGGTTTTGTCTGCTCAGGACATTTTCAAGTCTGGTCTTCGTTTGTGTTTGATTTTAGCAGGTGTGATGTGAAGGCCCAACGCTGGACTTTTCCACGTGAACATCCCGTTTTCCCAGCACGAGTTGTTGAGACTATTCTCTTCCTATCGAAGGACTGTCCCTCTTCCCAAATATCATTTGACCTTGTGAGGGGTTATTTCTGGGCTCTCCATTTTATTCTGTTGGTCTGTATACTAATCCTTATGTCAGCACCACACAGCTTTTTAATTTTTTAATTTATTGATTTGAGAGAGAGAGAGAGGAAGGAGAAGAGAGAGAGAGAGAAAGGAAGGAGAATGGAGAGAGAGACAGAGAGAGAAATTAATTTGTTGTTCCACTTGTTTATGCATTCATTGATTGCTTATTGTATGTGCCCTGATCAGAGATGGAAACTGCAACTTTGGCGTATCAGGATGATGCTCTAATCAACTAAGCTACCTGGGCAGGGCCACACGGTTTTGATTATTGTTCTTTTGTAGTAAGTTTTGAAATCAAGAAGTATGAGTTCTCCAACTTTGTTCTTTGTTTTCAAGATTGCTTTGGCTATTTGCAGTGTCTTCTGATTTCATATAAATTTTAAGATGAGGTTTTTTTAAAAAAATGCCTACGGATGCAACATATAAAATCAATGTAATATGTGACATTAATAGAATGAAGGGGAAAAAACATGATCATCTTAACTGATGCAGAAAAAGGTTGATGGTGACGAAATCTGTTGGGATTTTGATGTAGATTGCAATGAGTCTGTATATTGCTTTGGGTAGTATCATCATCTTAACAACATTAAGTCTTCCAATCAAGGAACATGGGATGTTTTTCCATTTATTTTCTTTCAGCAATTTGTAGTTTTCAATGTACACATCTTTGGCCTCCTTGGTTAAATTTAATTCCGAAATATTTTATTCTTTTTGATGCTATTGCAAATGGAATTATTTTCTCAATTTCCTTTCTAGATTGTTCAGTGGTATTGTATAGAAATACAACAGATTTTATATTTTGTATCCTATAACTTTGTTGACTTTTCTTATTAGCACTAATCATTTTTTTTGTGGATTCTGTAGGGTATTAGAGATAGTTTTCCTTTTCCACTTTGGATACCTGTTATTTCTTTTTTTTTTCCCTCCTCATTGCTCTGGCTAGGACTTCTAGCTATACGTTGAAAAGAAGTGGCAAAAGTGGGCATTCTTTTCTTGTTCCTGATATCGGGGAGGAAAAATACCACCGAGTCTGATGTTTTTCATGCAAAGCATTTATCATGTTGAGGCAGTTCCCTTCCACCACTACTTTATTGAATGTTTTTACTATGAAAACATGTTCATATTAGACTTTGTCAACATCAAGCCTTTCTGCATCAGTTGAAATGGTTATGTGTTTTCTCCCCTTAATTCTGTTAATGTCACATATTACATCGACTTCATATGTTGCAGTTCAAGGATAAATCCCACTTGGTCCTGGTGTATCATCCTTTCAATGTGCTGCTGAATTCGGTCTGCTGGTATTTTGTTGAGGACTTTTTGCAGCTATGTTCACAAGAGACATTAGTGTATAGTTTTTTCTTTTTTCTTTTAGTATTTTTATCTGTGGTATTAGGATGAGTTAGAAAGTGTTCCCTCCTCTTCAATTTTTCTAGAAGAGTTTGAGGAAAATTCGAATCGACTCTTCTTTAATGTTTGGTAGAATTCACTAGTGAACCCTGTATTTTTTTCCTTTGTTGGGAGGTTTTGACTACTGATTCAATTTCCTTACTTGTTATAGATCCATTTAAATTATCTATTTCTTTTTAAGTCAGTTTTGGTAGAAATTTGTGTTTCAAAGAATTTGCCCATTTAATTTAGATTATCCATTCTGTTGGTGTTGATATTATTCTTTTATAACCCTTTTTATTTCTGTAAAGTTGGTAATAATGGTTTTTCTTTTGTTTCTCATTTTAATAATTTGAGTCTTTTGTGTTTTTCTTAGTCAAGGTGCCATGTCCTTTTATTGCATTACAATGGGATGCATGTAAAATCTGGCTGTCTCTCTTTTGGTGATATTAAAATTGATCAGTGGGTTTTGGGTGTTGTTGGCCTGACCCACTCATTATAAAACTTTCAGCTTTTACCTAGTGCTTTTCATTGCTTTTGATGATCATTGCCCACATCTATTATTTCATAGGGGGATGTTGAAGTTTTGAAGAACGTATTTTAATGAACTCATCAGACACGCCAAGATAGAATGAAAGATGTATTTTCGTGTCCAGCTTTCTGGTTCTGAAGATCTGTGTGACAGAAAAGAAACACATCCAAGAGCCAAGAGCATGGAGACCAGCCACATGGGTAAGATCTTAGATAAATTACTTGGCTCTTTAAGCTATAATCTGCACAAGTAGGACACTGGACAAGATGACTTGTCAAAGCACTTCACAGCTCTGACTCTCCAGAGGTCTATTTTTTTAAATGGTTAAGATGGTATTTTTAAAAAAGATTTTATTTATTTATTTTTAGAGAGAGGGGAAGGGAGGGAGAAAGAGAAGGAGAGAAACATCGTTCAGTTTCATCTCATAAACCCCCAGCTGGGGACCTTAACTGCAACCCAGGCATGTGCCCTGGCTGGGAATCAAACCAGCGACATTTTGGTTCACAGGCCGGCACTCAGCCCACTGAGCTGCACCAGCCAGGGCTATTCTTTTAATTTAACATGTAATCACAGTTATGACTGGCCAGCTTTCAAGATACCTACCCTTTAGTTCCTGCCACTCATTTTACAAAAAATGTTCCTTGCTTTAAAGTTTCATGCAGGAATTCTGGTCCAATCCATTGTGCTTCAGTGTTTATACTTATCACAGGAGACGTCATCCCAGACAAGGTGCTCAAAGGGACCATCCTTCCCTTTATCAAAGGGCTCATTCCCTAAACACTGCCCATACTTGGGTTGAGCAGACATTTCTCCCATTCTCCTAAGAGCATCCTGTGCCCCCACATGCTCTCCACCTTGGGCAAACTCTTCACAAGAAAGGGTCTTGTAAAGTCATTCATTCTAAGGTGTAATTGATCTAGACGTTCCCTTTCAGGGGTTTTTTTCATTTGGATAAGAGATAAAACCTTCAGTAGAAAGCATAAATGTATAATGGTGGAATTTTAAGGGGAATTTTTTTTCTTGGAGGAAGACAGCTTTCTGTCTTCCTCAAATCATATGCTGCGTCATCCTTAAACCAGTGTGCCTGACAATGGTTCTGCAGCATTTAAAAAAAAAATAAATTTATTGGGGTAACTGGTTAATAACCTCATATAAGTTTTGGATACAATTTTATAATATATCATCTGTACATTCCAGTGTATGCTCACCATCCAAAGTCTCCTTCCGTCACTACGTATTTGACCCCTGAACTTCTTCATCCTCTCCCAACCCCCCTTCCCTCTGGTAACCACCATACTGTTGTCTATGTCTATGAGTTTGTTTTCTAACAACATTTTCTTAAAATTCATTTTTAGAGAGAGGGGAAGGGAGGAAGAAAGAGAAGGAGAGAAATATCGATCAGTGGCCTCTTGCATGCGCCACGATGATCGGGGACTGAGACTGAGCCTGAAACCCAGGCGTGTGCCCTGACTGGGAATCGAACCAGCAACCCTTTGCTTTTTGGTAAAATGCCCAAACAACTGAGCCACACCGGTCAGGGCTGTAAAAACATTTTTTAATCCATTGTTCTTCCTGGTGTTCTACAGCCTCTTGGGAGCTGTATGAGAGAAAGACCACATTTAAAAGTCTCCAGAGAGGGCACGTCATGGTCCAGTTAGGCTGGTGAACCAGGTGAGAAAACGACCCTTGGAAGAGGTGGTAGTGAGTGAGGGTCCTAGGGGCAAGTCAATTAGGGAAAGAAGGCATTCCAGGAAGTTTGTGGTGAAATGGCTAGCCTTGGAAATGGGAAATCTTTTCAGTAGAAAGGCATTATCTTTGGTCAACTTCAAAATGAGAGGTGAGAACCCAATATAATGAATATCAAGCCTGTAAATTTGAATGCAACTAGGAATGAATAAATGAAGGTAAAGCCCCCAGGGCTTAGGCTGAGAATGGTGAGTAAATGCTAATGGGCCCCATTTGCGGAGGTGCCTGCATATTAACTAAGGCAGACCAGGCAGCTTAAAGAAACCACACCAATCTGGCAAATACCAACACTTTTGTGCACGAGAGTCCTAGCATCTGGGAGGCCGTTTTCTCTTTTCTATGCTTTTCCAAGTCCTAATCATTTGTTAACACTCAACTTCTATTCCCATATCCGTGAAGTTTTTTCTGATTACCCTCATCTGGAAGTGATTTCTTCTTCCTCGAGACCCGGCTATCACGGACGCTCACTTCCCTCCTTCTGTCCTTGTCATTTAGCAGTGATTTTTCTGTGTTTAAGTCTTGCCTTCTAAAGTGGAATCTGTTTGAAGATAACAATCATGCCTGATGCCTCTCGGGATCTCCCAGCACCTTGCCTGGTGCCCTGCACAGGGTTGTGTGCAGGGAGTGCTGACTGATGAATAAGTAATCGATTCCACAGGGCAGGCATTCTTTCTCAGCCGTCCTCTTCCAAAAGAAGGACTTGCTTGAGAAGTTTCCCTGGGACAAATGACAGTGAACGTGGAGAACTGGCTAGCCAGTGACTTGTTTCCCCTGGGCCAAGGGAGCTGCTGCTGGGTTTAGGCTGCTCTGCCTGTCTTGCTTTAAAAAGACTTTCCCACGACAGACTCAGGACCTGAAGTTCGGTGCCATTAGCACCGCTACTGAGAGATGAGTGGTGAGAGATGCAGCCAAGCATGTCAACCTTCGACCTGGTCCTGCTCTGTGCTTTTGGCAGCCAGGGGGTTTGGTGTTTCATTCCAAGCTCAAACCACGGAGCCATGCCCAAATGGGGTTCTAACTGGGCTTTGGTAGGGGGTGTGGGCTTGCATCTCTGAGTGGGTAGACTTGGGCCGGTTGCGCATGTCTATGCATATGAATGTGATGACTTTTTTAGTGGGACGGGCATACGTACATCGGAGTCTCTGAATTTCTGTCGATTGTGTGGATGCAGCCCTGAGTGTGTGTCAGATGGTGGAGAGTTCCTATCTGCACATGTGTGTGCCGTGTGGGTATTACACTTGTGTCCATCTATGTGTGTGACTGTATGTGAGAGCATTCCCATCTGAGTTTCTGCCTTGCTGGGTGTGTGCATCGGTGTGTCGCACCTTTGCGTGTGTATGTATGGCCATTCAAAGTGGCTCTCCTGCTGGTTCCTAAGAAAAATGGCTCCTTCTTGTCCCCAGACCCTAACTTTGACCACATGAAACAGATTTCATTTGGTTCATTGGCCTCCTTCTCCTTCTTGAGATGAGGATGAAGGCATGGAGGAGGCTGGTACTGCCCCTTGCCAGGGCTCTTTGCCTCCAGAATGCCATTTCTTTTTAGTACTCTATGGTCCTGATCAGGTCAGGGAGCCACAGGAGCCCTGGGCCTTGGGTATCCATGGCATCTTTTGGAATATTTCAATGGGATCTAGATGCCAAAAAGGGAAGACCTCTTTATTTTCACATTAATTAATTAATTATTTAAAGGGAGAGCCTTTTTAGAAACCCAGGGCTGCCTCCCACTCCCCCACCTCCCAGGACAGGGCTGGCATTCCCAACACTGTTTACATTCTTTGCCTCCTTGCCTCCCTGCTCCCTGCCCTTTTCAGGACCTCCTTCCTTTGGGCTTGCAGATAAACTGCATCCCTACAAACAAAGCCATCCTTCCTGCTCTGGGGAAGCCCAGCCACACCCTGGCCAGCCCTAGCTCAGAAGTCTAGCTTCCTTCACCCATTCTTCTACCTTCCTTCTCTGCTGGATTAACCCTTTCATCTCCTCCAGGAAGCAGAAGAGGTCAATGTTAACTTCTTTTTTGTCTCCAGCCCTCCCTGCGTCTCCCCCTCACTACCCTACACTGCCAAACCCCTCTCCAGCCCAGAAGGAAGAACGAACTGCCAATTAAGGCCAGAGGAGAACATCATCAGGCTGAAGACCCAGGAGAACTAGCTTCTCTTCCCAGCTTCATCACCCATTTCCTTTGTGACCCTGACCAGTCTCCTCCCTAAATCTTAATAGCATGATCTGTAAAAGGGACAGGATCACCCCCGCCTCCTGCTGCTGCCAATATCTTGCAGAGCATCTGTGTAGCAACATTGTCACAGGAGCCCAGGGCTGCTGGGAGTAAGCTTAGGCATGAGAGGCAGGATGAGTCACCCAGGATTGGGAAGACAGAGGGTTAAATGTGGCTATCTTTCCAGTAGTGGGAGAGGGCCTGTCTGCATAAGGGGAGCTGAGTAAAAAGTACAGCAGGCTCTCTTCAAAGATGTCACCTTGGTGTGCACCTTCCTTGGTTCCTTTCCCGTCTCCATCTCAGATAAAGCTGCCCTACCCAGTGGCTATGCCCAAAGCTGCCCACCACAGCACTGGAAGGAGTGCTTTGGGAGAACAAAATGAAACCCACTCCCTCTATGGGACTGGGAGTATCCTATCTGGGGGCAGGGACTGGGTCCTAGTCTCCTCTCTATCAGCATGCTTAATGTGGAGACTGGAGCAGAGAAAAGTGTGCCCAGTGGCGACTGAGAGGTTGGCACTCCACTGACAAGGTCCTCCTGTGGTGACTCAGGCTGAGTGGCAGGCCCGAGTGTCTCCTCCTCCTGTGTCCCATTTGTCATGAAAGGGGAAGACAGTCCTCTCCTGAGTAGAAGCAAATGCTTTGTCTTCTTCTGGGATTAACAAACAAACAAACAAACAAACAAACAAACACCTAGTGGCATTTTCCCCATCATGACTTCTTCAAAAACAGGAAATACTTCTCCTTTCCCCTACCACAACCTCTCCCCTGGCATCTGGACCTTGACCGCCCCCTCGCTTCCTGATGGGCTTTTGTTCATCCAAAAGGGTTTGTGGGGCTTGGCTTCCTCCTCTTTCCAGCCGTAGAAGTTCTTTACTCAAGGTCTCAGTGTCCCTGCTGCAGGAGCAATTATTCTCAGTGTCCTGCACTCTTTCCTTCCAAGTGCCAGCCACCTTTCCTCGGCACCTGCTTTCTAGGGGGAAGGATGTGGGATGATGGGAGAGAAGGGGCTAGAGCATGTTCAGCATGAGTACCAGCCTCTTTTTGAGCCAGACAGGCTCCAGGCTTGCATGAACTCTCCCTCCCAAGGGAGAGTGGGGGAGAGCTCATGGTTTCAAGCAGCATGGTAGACGCGGCGCATTCCACGCTGCCTCCTTCTCCCAGTCAAAGAAAGGGCCTTACAAAGAAACCAGCCACAGCAGCACTCACAGGTGGCTCGCAAGGTGATGAGCTTATTTGCATGTTGGTGGGCACCCTCTCCGGCTCTCTCCCTGTCCCACTGGTTTGATCTCTCTCCCTGAGGCACCCTCTGAGGGAAAGGGTGCCTTACGGAACCCCAGGAAAATCTTGTCTGGTCTGCTGGTAGGATGTGTAGCATTTCCCAGCCCTTGGGGAACAACTTCTCCAATAGTCAAGGATTTTGATGATTATTCAAAGAGACTAGAACAAAAACTCCACAGCAGGCTGTGGAGAAGGGAGACAGAGTATGGGGGGGGGGGGGCGGATGCAGGAAGGACTTCCACCTAATTTTTTGCTCCCTTCCAAGAACTTTAAAGCCAGAGGGGAAAGTTTTAAATTATTGACAATAACACCTCTAACACATGTCGTCTTAGACAAGGTGCAAGGCTGCAGTCACCTGAACTCCTCGGCGTTTCTTCCTGCCCTGTTACGTGAACGTGTACACAGATGCACGCACACATGCAGGCAGTTATGAGGAGCACAGCACCAAACACAAGCTACAACTCCTGTGCTCTTAGAACTTCTGCCCGCTAGGAGGCTGCTGCCTCTTCCGCTTTTGCTGACCTCATATTCTGAGTCACAGGTCATCATACAACTGCCCCTGATGCAATAGGATAACTTGCGTCTTTGGGGCTCCCAACACACAAACTGCAGCCTGGCGGCCTGAACTCAATAGATTCAGAGGCCCTCATTCATTCTTTGCTTCCAAGGGCACAGAACAAAGGTCATCCGGGGACCCAGGGCCAGGATAAAGCTCCCTCTGGGCAACATGTGCTCCTGTCCAGAGTTGGATGACCTCTGCAGACTGGGCAGGACTATATCCCTAGGGCCAGTCATTAGGATGACTTCCCAAAGCAGCAGGTTATTTGCCTCCGAACCCTGGCTGGCCATCAGAAAATAATGGCAAGAGTATTTTGCCTGGGAAGGGTAATTTGGTAATGTCTTTTAAATTTACAAAAGTAGATGCCTTATGATCTAGTGATTCTATTTGTAGGAATTTGTTCTACAAATATACTACACACATATGAAATGACATGTGAACAAGTTATTCACTCCAACATCATTTATTAGTAAAGATTGGGAGAAAATTAGATGTCCATCAGTAGTCAACCAGTTTCATGGGTTATGGTATATCCATACAGAGGAATACTAAAAATGCGAAGCTTTTGTGTATGGGTGTGAAAGGGTCACAGAGATAAATTATTAAATTAAAATAATTAAGGTGCAGAAAATTGGGTACATTTTACTGCTATTAGTGTAGAAAAGAAAGGACGACAGCATGTGTATTTGTATTGACCGACTTACAGATAAACTATTACTGGAAGGAGGAGCAAGAGAGTAATAGTGGTTACCTGCTTGGGACAGACAAACTGGGATGAAGGCATTTTGTATAGTTCAATGGTTGAAAATGCGACTGCATGACCTATTCAAAAGATTAAATTTAAAAGACCTATTTAAAAATTTAAATGTAAAAAGAAACAAAAGTGGCAAAAGGAGGAACCTTTCACCCTGTTAGCTGCGTGAGCTGGGGGAAGGCCAGACAGAGAACAGGAGGAGGAAGGCCCCCCGACCCCAGCAGGAGAGGAGGTGGGCCGGGTGCCTCAGCGCTGTCCTGCTGGCTGGGAAAAGCCTCCACGCACAGAGGCCTGGAGTTCCTCTTCTCACAGCCTCCTGTGGTTACCGGCACAACCATTCCCCAAACTCAGGCACATTCACTTGCTTAGGGAATTTCTTTTTAATGTAAACATTTGTACACACTTCTTCAGAACAACAAGGTCAACCTGTAAAACACTGACATCCTTTAAAGTGGCTTGACTTCCTGGCACCCCTTTCCCTTCCCCCATCAATCCTGATCCTGGGAGAAAATTGCTGAATGGCCTGGATTTGTTTCAGAGATTACTCTTTAAGAATCTTATGACACCCCTTTGAGATAACTGGCAACACTCTGGGGTGTTGCAAAAACAACTTGGGAGTGACTGCCTTGATGATCAGCAGGAGGCCCCAGCCAAGATTCAGGCCCAGCGGGGCCTCCACCACTGAGACCTGGGGCAGGGGCTGGGGCTGAGCCTCTCCACCTCCAGCCTCTAGGCATTTCCTTGGATCCCAAGGTCTGCTTGGGGTACTGCATGGGCATGGAAGTCATTTGCTTGGGAGCCAGTGACAAACCCAGCTCATGGGTGAGCTGCTGGGTCTCTGGGAGATGAAACTGGTTCTTTTTCCTCAGGGATAATTTTAGGTCCTCACTTCCCCTCCAGGCTTTCAAACTCCCAACCCCTGGCTCAGCCTCCCAGAGGGATTGCTTAGACCAGTGACTGACTATACAGCAGTCTTTTGAAATATAGAGCTGTTCAAAAGAGACGCGCTAAGGCATGTCCCTGGAGGCATTTTCCATGATAATTTTTCCCCTTTTTGTCTCATTGTTTCAGGGGAGGAAGCAAGACAGCTCAAGTCAGGTTCTGATAGGACTTAATAGAGGTATCATATCTTCCTGGCCCTGACCTTGAACCCAGGGGCTTATTTTCCAGCCTCACGTCCCCACACCCAATTTCGGAGGAACTGGCTTAGAGAATGGAATAGCTTTGCTGGGAGAATCATCCAGATTTGCTGTAAATCTGGATGAGGGGAGGGGGCAGGGAAGTCAGCTCTGGGCTTCTTTAGTTCAAAGAACCCTCTAATGGACTGTATGAGACCCAGAGCGTTAAAATACCAGGCCTCTCATTCCATACACTTGAACATGCCACAGGTGAATTCTTCGACTCAGTGTCTTCTAATTTTTCAAAGTTCATGAATAAAATCATCCAGAAAGTAGAGTGAACATGTTCCCATTGGGATGGTGGTGAGGGAATATACTGGATAGTTGGGGGCGAGGTAGACAAGCCTCAACCCCAAACACCTTTCGCTTTTGCGGTGTTAGCCCATACCACGGAGACACACCGGTTAGGGCACAACCCTAAGAAGATTTTTCAGAGAAAGGGCCCATCTAGAAAGTGTCAAGATGGAAATGTGTGTGGAAGAGCAATGTGAACTGGGGAAGATGGAGAAATCCAAACTCTTGGCATCCCAGGCTCCAGGAGGCCAAATCGAAATTCAAATGAGCGGGCTGGGAAAAACGACAAATCTCCCCAGTAACTGGGGTGGAGGTGGAGGTGGGGAGGGAAGCCAGAACAGAATAATGGAGGGGCAGGGAGGGCAAGTGAAGTAGAGGGAAAGGGGACAAATTTCACTGAAATGACCTCTCCGGAGAAGAGAGGATACTGACCGCCCTCTCTTACTTAACTTACTGTATCTTAGGGGAGGGCACACAAGTAGCTGAGGGGCTCCTGTGCATGGAAAGGGTTACCCTTTCCTCTGACACAGCAAGTGAGGAAGCCAGGAAGCCAGTGCCGACCAGTGCTGCGCTGAGTGGTGGAGCTGGTGATGGCAGGAGTGGGCACACCCTGGCAGAGAGAGAAGCCAGGGCCTCCGTACTCCGGATTTGGCTAAAGGAGAAGTCGGGCATCCATCTCGCTCCCCTCCCTACCCTCCAATTCCCCTCCTGACGCCGAATGTTGAGACTATGGGCCGCTGCCCCTTTAAGGGCCGCCACTCCCCGCCCGCCCCCCCCCCCACCCCGCCCCAGCGGTGGCACCAAGTTGGGGGGAGGGTAGGGAGGGACTGGGTAGGCTAAGTTTTTTCTCCCAGTCAACTAGGGAAGATGGCCCAGGCCAGGGAGATCGCTCCCACGCCCCGCTGCCCCCTCCCCTGAGTCGCATGAGCTGGGAGCTCCCTTCCCTCTTTCCCTCCCGCCCTGTGTACGACGTGGGAATGGCTCCGCGGCCAGACGGGAACAGCTCTCTGGCCTCGTGGCCATATGTCCCCACCCTGGCGCCCAATACTGCCAACACGAGTGGGCTGTCAGGGGTGCCGTGGGCAGTGGCACTGGCAGGGGCGCTGTTGACTCTGGCCGTGCTGGCCACCGTGGGAGGCAACCTGTTGGTTATCGTGGCCATCGCCCGGACACCGAGACTCCAGACCATGACCAACGTGTTCGTAACTTCTCTGGCCTCGGCGGACCTGGTGGTAGGACTCCTGGTAGTGCCGCCGGGGGCCACCTTGGGGCTGACTGGCCACTGGCCCCTGGGCGCCACTGGTTGCGAGCTCTGGACCTCGGTGGACGTGCTGTGCGTCACCGCCAGCATCGAAACCTTGTGCGCCCTGGCGGTAGACCGATACCTGGCCGTGACCAACCCACTGCGCTACCGCGCGCTGGTCACCAAACGCCGAGCCCGGGCAGCCGTTGTCTTCGTGTGGGTCGTGTCGGCCGCGGTGTCCTTTGCGCCCATCATGAGCAAATGGTGGCGTGCAGGGGCCGACGCCGAGGCGCAGCGTTGCCACTCCAACCCGCGCTGCTGCTCCTTCGCCTCCAACATGCCCTACGCGCTGCTTTCCTCCTCCGTCTCCTTCTACCTGCCGCTGCTCGTGATGCTCTTCGTCTACGCGCGAGTTTTCGTCGTGGCCACGCGCCAACTGCGCTTGCTGCGTCGGGAGCTGGGCCGCTTCCCGCCAGAGGAGTCCCCGCCGGCTGCGTCTCGATCTCCGTCCCCAGCCCCCGCGGGGCCGTGCGCTTCGCCCGCAGCGGTGCCCTCCTGCGATCGAAGGCCGGCGCGCCTCCTGTCTCTCCGGGAACACCGGGCCCTGCGCACCTTGGGTCTCATCATGGGTACCTTCACTCTTTGCTGGTTGCCCTTCTTTGTGTCCAACGTGGTGCGCGCCCTCGGGGGCCCCTCTCTGGTTCCCAATCGGGCTTTCCTCGCCCTTAACTGGCTAGGCTATGCCAACTCTGCCTTCAACCCTTTCATCTACTGCCGCAGCCCCGACTTTCGCTGCGCCTTCCGCCGACTGCTGTGCGGCTGCCGGCAGGAGGAGCACCCCGCCGCTGTCTCCGCTTCCCGCACCCCTGCAGCCCTAACCAGCTCCGCGGAGTCCGGGCAGTTCCCACCGCTCGACCGGTAGGTAATCGAGGCAAAGGGGCGGACAGCTCGGGGTCAGGAAGCACTCGATGTCTCCTCTGGTCAATTTTTTGAGTTTAGGGTGTGGTGGGAGAAGGTGGAGCTGGGGACGGACTCTGCATTTAAATAAGGGGGTACATGGATTAGGGAACAAAAATGGAAATCGCGGTCCATCCTTTTCCCGAATCCGACCCGTTTGGCCCTAGGACTGAAACGGAGGAGGGCGAGCGGGTTGCTCTTCACCCCAGCGTTCCGTGTGTGCGCCAGGAAAGTGCCGCTGTGCCCGAGGCCTCTGGTCCGCCTGGTCAGTCAAGTTTTGAGTTCCTACCTTGGTTCTGTGGTCACCCGGATTCCTGGCCACCTTTTGGGCTGGCTTTGGGCTCGCAGAGACGACTGGAGCCCCTCCCAAGTCCTTGGCCTCAGTTCTGGTTTCTTTGAAAGGTCTGATAGCTCTGAAGGTGAGAATCCACTTAGGGCATGAAGGACAGAAGGGAGTGAGGAACCAGTGGGTGTGGGTGGGGCCCGGATGCTTTTGTACAATTACGTGTTTTCCAGGGTCTCTGACCTCCCCCCTCCCCCCTAGTTCCCCTGTCCCCACTGTGTGTCCCCACCCCAAGATTTGCTATCTTCATTTTTTCCAGGGCTTCCTGGGGGATTTCTTAGGCCTTGAAGGACAAGAAACCACAGCTTCGCTGATCCAGAACCCTTGGAAAGCTCTGGCCTCTGTTTAGAATGACCCCTGCGGAGCTTCCCAGCTGGAAAACTGTCCTCCAGAACCTGATGCCTGGGCCCGGGGTGGGGAGGTGGGGACTGAGGGGGAGGGGAATCCTTACCAAGCAGGTTTTTACCACCCTCTCTCTTTCTTTCTGAGAGAGGTTTCCTAAACCCCATCCCTGAACTTCGCCAATACCTCAGCAGCTGGGCAGTCCAGCTGCCTGTGCTCAGCTGCTCTCTCAGAGCGGCGGGGCTAACTTTGGCGGGCACCTTGCTCACTCGTGTGCATGCGCTTAGGGCAGGGAGAGCACCCCTCGTTCTATTCCTTCTGCCCCCACGCCCCCAGACCTGATGAACCAGTCAGTGTTCTCTGGGCTTAGCAGCCCAGGCTGAGAGCAGGAAGCTAAAAAGGGTCAAGGTTTGGGATTTGTGTGCCTGGCTTCCTCACCATGTTTCTCTAAAGCACCAGCCTCACTTTGGACATGGGACAGCTCTGATCTACCTCACGACAGTGTCAGAAGGACTTCTACAGGGCCTGGGGGACTCCGAGGTTCATAGGGAGGTGAACCATTAGAATGGATCCCTTCTTTACTTTTTAAAATCAACTCAATAAATATTATTGAATGCAGTTCATCCACGCCCTCTTTTCTCTCCATTTGTTTTCTTTTCATAATCCACTTACTCCCTTTTTAGAGTTGGCTTTTAACAGAGGCAATAAATTAAGACTAATCCTTGTCCCTTTCTTCCTAATCCTCATGAAATGAAAACGAAACATCGGCTTGGATAAAGGGGACCAAGCTTGAACCTTTGCCACTCCTACCTCCCCATCCTTTCCCAAACTCCTGGAATCCAGTTGAAGTGAGTAGCAAAGCCGCGCTACCCACAGGACTTGAGCAAAGTGTCCATAGCTTTGGGTTTGCTGGGCTCGGGATCAGAGCACGTGGAGCATGTGTCAGCTCCCGTGCTATAAGCCAGTGGTGGCTTCATAGGAGCCCGTTGCCAGCACGGACCAGCTTTGTTCTGCACTGTATGTGTGCATTTCTGGACGCACAGAGCATTGTGTTGGGCAAATGCCTTGGGCTATAAATATGTTCTGACATTTCCCATTCTCTTCATAACCTCTACCTTCCCACTCCCTTTCCTGGGCTGCAGAAATCTATCTTATTCTCTGGAAGTAAAAAAACTGGAGTTACAAGTTTGAGCCAGTTGATCATTTTTTTTTCTTATTCCAATTTTTATGAACCTTATCAGGCAGTTTCCTATGGAAAGAAAATTTCTGTGGAAATCACTGGATCGTTTTGTGAGTTCTTATTTAAACTCCATGAGCAGAGGCCATTGTCCGGGCTGATTTACGGGGTAGCTTGTAAATCATAAAACGTTTAATGTGATGTACGACAGCAGCATACAATGCATTGGCTAGGTTCAGGGGCCCCAGGCCTATAAAACTGTGATCTGCCCTGAGGATAAGCGTGGTGGATTTCCACATATGGATGTTCCCTGTGAATTGGACCTGACCTAGGCTGCTCTCTTTTCTCCAAGGGCCCAGGTTTTATTTCTTAGGATGTTTGCATACCACAGTTGACTTCTCATTTTCGACCCAGAGCAATGTGAGATCTCTGCTGTCTGAGGTTAGAAGGTTTCTGGGCACAGGCTCAACTTTTGAACCCTTAAAGAAGGAAGGCTTGCTTTAGCCTGAGAATAAGTAAAAAGGCCTCCTCTCCCCATCTCTGAATATTTTCCCAACATCCCTGAGGGAAGCTGTCCAGTCAGTCCTAGGCAGGAGAGAAGGATGATTTGGGGCAGAGGGGTGGAGTAGAGCTGGATTCTGGTTTGTAGAAATGTCCTTGAACATTATCCAGGAACTCATACTGCTTGAGTCTTGCTTGACATGTACCCGTGTGCCAGCTGTCAGACTCCTTTGGAGTGTTTAGACTTGCACTGGGGCTGTGGACTCCATCTGTGAATTGTCACCAGTGTATCTGACAGATGGAGAAGCAGCCTCTCTGGTCATGTCTCCAGCAACTTGTGGCCAGGTGTCAGGCTGAGGGAGATTTACATCCTTGGATGGGGAGCAGGCTGCCTTTGTTAGCATGAGGCCTGAGCACTTGAACTGCGGAAGACAAACAACCATCCTCTGAACCTAGAGATGTGAAGACTTACAGACCAGTGAGAATGAAAGAGCCCGTAGAAGCCCCGGCCTTGCCAGAGTCTGTTAGCAGGAGCTGGGCATGGGGCAGAAATGACAGGGAGAAGGGGGCTGAGTTGGAGGAGAGGGAATGAGGAGTGACGATTTTCCAGAGGAATTGCTAAGGAACAGGCAGATCGAGGGCTGGGGGGAGGCTGACAACAGATTTTCTTCAGAGTCTATCCATGGCAGATTCTTCTGGGGAACGGTGGTAAGTTCAGGCTGTGGTCCTCGGCTGTAATTCCACACCAGCTTCATTCTGCAACACTTTATAGAGTGGGAGCGGCTTCTCCCTCTTGTCCCGGGGGCACAGGTGAAGGCCACAGAAATAGTACTCCTTCATGTTTCCATCCTGAAAAACAAAGATCCAGGCTCTTCTCGGGCCTCCTGGTGAACTGCTCTGCGTTTGTGTGACTGCCCAGAGAGGAAGTGGGCGGCTGGCGTGGGGAGTACTGCTGATGCTCTCCCCTGCCTCATGCAAAAAGTCCTAAATATCATCAGCTTTAGGCTAATTAGTGAGCCGTTGAAGCACAAATGCATAACTCAATTTGATTAGCAGATACTCCAGAAGGCTATCTAATCTTTCATTAGCTCATCCTACTATGAGATTAAAGAAAATCAAAATGCTTTCCCCATCTATAAAGTAAGTGGAGACTAAAACTTTCTCCCCTCTCTTGCCTTCAGAAGGGGAATGAGCGTTTCTGGCATGACTGGCTCTCCTCAAGTTCTGTGAAGTCTTAGGCAGAGCTTAGCACCTTCAGCATCTGCTCTACCCAAGGCATAAGTGGTGCTAGGCGCCCCCTGATGGAGACATGAGGTACAACAGGTGTGGGCTTGGCAAGGTTGATCTGGTGAAAACATAAATCAGGTGTTCCACCCTACCCCTCACCCTCGCCCCACCTAAACCAACTGGGAGAGACCACAGAAATGATTTAGTGCAATCCTTTGATAAAATAGATGAAGAAACTGACTTCTGGAGAGGCGAACTGCGAGAAGCCAAGATTACTTTAGTGAGTGAAATGCAACACCGTGGTTGGTAGTAGGAAGAGCACAGCATTCACAGCTGAAAAACAAGTAAGAAAGGGAGGGGGAAAGAAACGATCATTCATTGCGCACAAATAAACACGACCGTTCTATTTGGTGACACTAGAAATGTGTGGTGGCGACACAAGTGAAAAACAGAGCCTCGTGGAAATCGAAGAGCTGGCTTGTCTGGATTCGAAGGGCATTTGTCAGGCTCGAGTTCCTTTTCTGTTCTCCCCGCACACTGCTAGTACTCGGCCGTGTGACGCTGGGAGAGGTGCTTGCATCTCCGACACGTTGTCTGCCGGAGAGTCCAATGGAGATGTGATTGCCGCTCCGTTCAGCTCATGCAGGCTGCCTTTGAAGACCAAAGGAGGGACTGTATGTAAAAATGGTTCGGAAACTGCAAGGGCTTCTCCAGTATAAGTCGTGTCAGCAGAGTACGGAGCTGGAACTAGTTTTAGGTCACCTGGTTTTGATTCTTGTATGGCCCTGCTTCTGTCAGTAGCCTGGACCTCGGACCCACTTGCCTTTGGCCTCTGTAGGCTGCTCCCCACCTCACGCTGATTCTGCTGGCTCATATCCACGCCATTGTATACATCGCCCGCCCTGGCTCTCTTTTCCCCTTCAGACCCTGGTCTGGCCTGTGCCTGACATTTTGGTTCTGGTCCGGTTCACTCTATCATTGCTCACGAAGCATTTATAATGAGCTACATTTTAAGGATGGACGGAAGGTTGGGGACAGAGAACACTTCGGGATGTCAGTGCTTTATGGGATATAGTCAGGTTTGTGAAAGGGGGGCCCTCAGGAACCCGGAGAAAAAGACAGTGTATTAGTTTGCTAGGGCTGCTGTAACGGATGACCCCAAACTTTAACGTATTCTCTCACAGTCCTGGAAGCTAGAAGTCCAAGTCGTGGTGTTGGTTGGATCATGTTCTCTTAAGACTCGAGAGGATGAATCTCTCTTTGCCTCTTGTTGTTTCTGGTGTTTGGGGCTGTCCTTGGTTGCTTGGCTTGTAGCTGCCTTACTCCGATTCTGCCCCCATTTTCATGTGGCCCTTTTCACCTGTGTGTCTATGTCCAATTTTACCTCTTCGCAGAAAAACATCAGCCCTGGTTGGGTGGCTCAGTTGGTTGGAACATGGTCCCACACACCAAAAAAGGTTGCAGTTTTGATCCCTGGCCAGGGCACATATCTAGGTTGCGGGTTCAATCCCCAGACTGGGCACTTGCATAAAGCAACCAATTGATATTTTTCTATTAAATCTGTGTTTCTCTCTCTCTCTCAAAAATCAATAAAAACACATCCTTGGGTGAGGATTAAAAACCCCACCAGTTATTGGATCAGGGCCCAACTTAACTCAGTAAGACTTAATTTTTTTTCAAACATTAGTGGTTTGTGGTTTCTTTTTTTTTTTTTTAAGATTTTACTTACTTATTTTTAGAGAGAGGGGAAAGGAGGAAGAAAGAGAGGGAGAGAAACATCAGTGTGTGGTAGCCTCTTACACACCCCATACTGGGGACCTGGCCTGCAACTCAGGCATGTGCCCTGACTGGGAATCAAACCAGTGACCTTTTGGTTCACAGGCTGGTGCTCAATCCACTGAACCATACCAGCCAGACCAATAAGACTTACTTTTAACATGATTACATCTACAAAAACCTTAATTCCAAATAAGGTCACATTCATAAGTTCTGGAGGTTAGGACTTCAACATAGCTTCGGGGGACACAATTCAACCCACAACAGGGAGTATGATGGGGGACAAAGAACACTATTCTGCCTAGCCTTTTAGTACTCATCTTATTCCTGCGGCTTCCCACATTTCCAAGGCGCTGTTTCATCCTATCCTCAGTCAGAAGTGTGGTGGAGTGCTTCTATTCCTGGATTTCCATTCCTAGGCCTTTCCTCCCATCTCTCTGGGCCCCACATTGGAGAGGCCACTGAAAAGTCAAACCTGTGTTTGTTGTCCCCAGTGGGCTGAAGTTGCTATTCGTTCTCCATTCTTTTCATCTTTCAGTGACAGATCCCTTAAGTTGTAGCTGGACACATGGCCTCCCTATAGTCATATTGCAGCCTCACTTGCAGCGGGGTATGACTATATATAAGTTCTAGCCAGCTGCAGTGTGTAGCTTCCAGGTCTGCTATGAAAGAGGAAAGGCAGACCCCCCGCATCCACTTCTCCCCTTCCTGATGACCAGAATGCAGGTGTGACGGTAGGAACTGACGCAGCCACCTTGAGTCATAAGACAGCAAGCATGTGTTACAGATGGCAGAAAAACCAGCTAGGAGGAGCCTGGGTGTCCAACAGTGTGGAGCCAGCATTTTGGCCCTGACTGCTCATTTTTAAGGCTCTTAAGTAAAAGAGAAATAAACTTTTATCTTAATTAAGCCACAGTTGTTTTAACCTTTTTAAAAACAGCGGCTGAATTAAACAAAGACATCAGTGAGGAGATGATAAAAGAGAGTATTAATGGACATCTGCACACATTCTGAGATCAGTGTAGGTTGCGTTACAGAGCTGCCTTGCTGTGGGACCTCTTAGGGTACGTCTGGTCTCTGGGAACTGGCATCTCTGTAGTCTGAGTTTGTGTTGTACCTGAGACCACAAGTCCATCTCCTTGACATTGATTCGTATGAAGGCAATGATCAGTAAGTGCACTGGTTTTCCAAGGCTTCCACAAAAATGACCACAGCCTTGGTGGCTTCGAACAACAGAAATTTATCCTTTCATAATTCTGGAGGCCAGAAGTCTGAAATCAGGTGTCAGTAAGGCTGGCTCCTTCTACAGGCTCTGAAGGAGAACCTGGGCCGTGCTTCTTTCCTACCTTGTGGAGGCTCCAGCGATTCTTGGCATTCTTTGACTTCCATATACCTCTCACCTTTGTCTTCCTTGTACTTTTCTCCTGTGTTCCTGTGTGTCTTCTCCTTCTCTTACAAGGGCATGCATCATTGAATTTGGGGCCTGTCCTAATCCAGAATGATTTCATTTCAATTATATCTGCAAATACCCTCATTCCAAATAAGGTCACATTCTGGGGGGCCAGGTGGACATACCTTTCAGGGGCCACTCTCCAACCCACAATAGTGAGAGACACTTATGAACCCTTGAACTAAAAGTTCTAGTTTCATAAAATCATTATCCACACCAGGCACCCCTCAGGGAAGGGCTATTCTCTTGGACAATGTGGTAGGCAGAATTCTGACATGATCCCCAATAAACCATGTCCTTAATCCCCTCCCTTGGAATGTAGGTGGAACCTGTAGTTTACTTTGAACAAACAAGATATGGCAAAGGTGAGGGGATGATACTTCTTTGATATGTTATATGAAAGAGGTGAAGGGATTTCTAAGATGCCATTAAGGTCTCTATCAGTTGACTTGAGTTAATGAAAAGGGAGATAATCCTGGGTGGGCCTGACCCAATGAGGCAAGCCCATTAGAAGAAAGTCAGAGTTCAGAGATGAATGAAGTCAGAGGGACAAGCCTGCTGGCCTTCAGGAAGCTAGCCACCATGAGCTCTACAACCGCAAGGAGTGGATTCTGCCAACAACTATGTGAGCGGGAAGAGGACCCTGAGCCTCAGATGGGACCATGGCCTTGGCTGACATCTTCACTGCAGCCTGGTGAGACCCTGAGCAGAAGACCCAGCTACCCAAGCGCAGACTCATGACGCATGAAAATTGTGAGATAATAAATGTGTGTTGTTCTAAGCTGCGAAGGTCGTGGTAATTTGTTACACAACATTGGAAAATGAATGTAGACTCACCGCACAATTCTACCTAAGGCTGTTCTTTCTAATAGTCCTTCTGTGGTGTCTTAAAAGGCTCCCCAGCAGAAATGAAAATACAATGGGACCAAGGGCTCAGGAGGATCCCGTGATCTGCCATGGCCTACTATTCTTGCCAAAGGCTTCCTGGGGACTTCTGATTGGATGTCCCAAGAACAGGGTCGCTCCATCTCCATCCTTCACTTCTGAGGCAATGACCAGTCATCCCATGAAACCTTGACCTCAGCTCACACAGATTTTAGAAAAGTCAGGAGCTAAAGGTACAGAATCCATTCACTACAGTTTTCATTTCTAAATTGCTAGTGAAGTGCCGCACTTTATAACACAAAGGCATGCAAACATCATCCTCAAAATTTGTTTAGCAAGAAACAAGATGAAATATTATTGCTTCCACTGTTGGCATTCCCAAAAGGGGGAAGTAATGGGTCCCTTCTTCCCAGAGAAGAGAGAAGTGGGACGAGGAGAGCTTTGCATCAGCTCAGCATCACCCTCAGTGTCTTGAGTTTCCTTCCCTTCCAGTCTCCGGATCGTGTGAGTGAGCCCTTCCTCTAAGACCTCCCCTTGGGCCCAAGCCTGAGTCTAATAGGCATTAGAATACTCTGCTGGAGCATCAGGGAGAGGGGCTGGGAGAAGGAGGGATGCACAGGCAGTTGCTTCTCCAATGGAGAAATTCCTACCATTTCTGGGGAAGGAGAAACACAGGGGGCTGATGGGGAACTTCACTGCTCCAGCCACCTCAGGCCTCAGAGGCTAGCTGTGTGGTGACTTCCCCTTGTTGACTGATGGAAGAATTCATCTTAACAGCAAACTTATTCTTACCCCTAACCCACTCTCATGTCCATCCTCTTGGTAGGGTTGCTGGCTCGCTGAAATGGACGTGGGTGGTCTGGTGTTGGACTTCGGACCTGGCTTTCTTTGCAAGTTGTAATGAAGGAATGTCTGTTTCTTGAAAAAACAAAAACTGAGATATGCAAGTGGTGCAAAAATAAGTGGTAACTATTACTGATACATTGGATACTATTTAAAGTAAGCAGATATTTTTCAGAACTGCCTCTGCCGGCCAGCATCTCCCTCCAGGCCTGGTCTGGTGCCTGGTGTTTTCACAGAGGACATCTGGCAAGTCTCCCCAGGAGCCCCTGCCATGGCCTGAGATCTTTGTCACTCCTTAACTGAATTAACTAGAATAGTCTCTACTTGGCCTTCCTGCCTAGTTCTGACTTTTCTCTAATTCAGGGTGTCAAACTTATTTTCACTGGGGGCCAGATCAGCCTCACGGTTGCCTTCAAAGGGCTGAGTGTAATTTCAGGACTGTGTAAATGTAACTTACTCCTTAATAGTTAAGCGAGAGCTCGGCACTGCCACCAGGTAGAAACAAGGTGCTGGGCAGGATAAAACAAGGTGGAGGGCCGGATTCAACCTGCAGGCCTTGTGTTTGCCACCTGTGCTCTATCTAATTCATCCTCCACAGGCCCTCAGGGAGATTTTTCTAAAGTATGAGTCTGACAATGTCATTCCCTTTTTAAAACTCACTCAGTGGCTTGCTAAAGCGTTTGGGGTAAGATTCAGACCTCTTAACATAGAGGCCTGGAGTTAGATGGGCAGTGCCTACCTCCCTAACCAGATCTGCCCCCACTCCCCTCCCCCGTCCACTTTTGATTCCAGCCATGCCTAACTTCACTAAAGAACCCTTTTTACTTTTTGTTGTTTCCGTACCTTCCCACAGACCACGCTCTCTGTCATGCATCCAAACACAGATCATACACTCTGCTATCCGCCCGTCCGTTCATCCCAGCAGTAAGTTTTTATCAAGAGAACAGACACCAGAGGTGCTGCAGTGCAAAACTGACAAGGTTTGTCAGTGGCTTGGATGTGGCGTGTAAGAGAAAAAGGGAGAAGTCAGGGATGAGACCAAGATTTCTGGCCCGAGCCCCTGGCAGAGTGGACTTGCCACTTACTAAAATGGGGGAAAGGCACGGGGGACAGGAAACTACGAGTTAGTTTTTGGACATAGTAAATTTGAAAAGTATTAATTATGTCTCAGAATATCAAGTAGGTATTGAGATTTCCAAGACTGTAGGTTAGAAGGGAAGTCGGAGATGGAGACACAAATTTGACAGAAGGGTATTGAAGCTCATGGAAGTGGTTGAGCACACCTGCGTGGTGGCCGCGAATAGAGAATTCAGACCGTATCACATCAACAAGTTGCACACCTTAAACTTATACAATGTTGTATGTCAATTATACCTCAATATAGCTGGAAAAAATAAATCAAAATAACTCAAGGCATTACAAAAAAAGAATCCAGAGCTTCCGAGCCCTGGAGCCTTGCAACAGTTAGAGGTCAGTAATAGGGGGACCAGGAACGCCACTGTGAGGCAGCAGCAATGAGGTGAGAGGAGCAGCAGAAGCAAAGGGCAGCCTGGGTGCTGCGGGAAGACGGTGCTTCCAGGAGGAGCCAGTCAGTTTTGACACATGCTGTTGAGACATCAAATAAGGAGAACTGAGGGCACACCTTCGCACTGACAGAACGAAGGTCTATCATTTGTTCCCTTAATAAGAGCAACTTGATGGTGTAGAGGTGATGAAATGCCAATCACAGCAGGTTCCCCAGAACTTGGGAGGTGAAGAAGTGGAGGCAGAGGGCATAAAACGTTCTTTCTGTAGTTATTGCTCTGAAGGGGACCAGAGAAGTGTGGTGTGGTTGATGATCCTGCTGTTATTTTGGTCAATCTGGGCACCTTGTTTCCCAGAATCCTTGTTGGATTCCAGATCAGAGTTTTCCAAAAGATGATCTTCTTCAAGATTTGAGAGGCAGACGTGAACAGAGTCCCCACTCATACCTGAAGGAATCCGGCTGAGACATGGAAGCAGAGGTAGGTGGGTCCCGACTTGCCTTCAGACAGCCCTGCGTCCAGCTGTTTATGACGGTTGACCCTGCCACCCATCGGAGCACCTGGGCCCACCACCCACCACATGGCTGCAGACCCAAAGTTATATCTCCCCCATAGACCGCCCCATGCATTTCCCCTCCTCCGTGCCATTCCTGCAGCGGGGTGTATCTGGCTTCTTGAATTTTCCTACAAGCCCTGATTTGTCCACACCCCAGTGCTTCAGGAAGCCTGATTAATGATTTTTCTCCGATTCTTCAGCTCCCTCCTCTGGGCCCTCACTTCCCCAGGCCCTCCTCCAATAGTGCGAGGCCCAATTCCTGTAATACCCACAGCACTCCCAGCAGATCTGTTTCCTGGGCTGAACTCGGGCTGACACGTGGAGTGACAGCTGCGGAGTGGATGTGAGGTCAAAGGAGTGTCGTTCCTTTTTAAGATGGGAGTTTTGCTGCCTGTTTGCTTGAGAGAATATTCCAGTGAAGAGGAGGAACTGATGATAGAGAAGAGAAAGGACAACTTCAGGAGTGGGGTAGCTGGGACCCAGGGCACAGAGGGAAAGTTTGGATTGAGATAGGGGCACAGGAGAGGTGGGCTCAAACATCGCACTAAGAGAACAGAGTAGGTGGGTACCTACCTGTGCAGGTAGATTGGTAGTTACCATGGGAGCACTCTTTCAGTTGCTTTTCTTTCTTTAAAATATTTTTTAAAGATTTTATTTATTTATTTTAAACAGAGGAGAAGGGAAGGGAGAAAGAGAGAAACACCAGTGTATAAGAAATATCTCACAGGCCCCCCACTGATCCCCCTGGGGACAGGGCCTGGCCTTCAACCCAGGCATGTGCCCTGACTGGGAATCAAACCAATGGCCCTTTGGTTCTCAGGCCTGTGCTCAATCCACTGAGCTACACCAGCCAGGGCCTCAGTTGCTTTTCTTGTCTCCGTGAGAGAAGTACCAGCAGTAGATGAGTCTACTAGGACAAAAAAGAAAAAGGTGTGATATAATTGTGAAAATTTGTCCTTTTTTTGCTGCTCTGGCTGTGAACCTCTTTCTAGCCTTTGGAGAATCCTGTGGTTTCTGAATCTTGGTGGGAGACAGAGCCCACCCATCACAATTGGAGCTGAAATAGTCAGACCCTCAGTCTTACCTGCCCTTAGTGAGAGCATGGGGAGGGGCCAGAAGGTCACATGAGTAGATTCAGCCAATCAGACACAGACTTCCCCAACTGCGCGCCTGGCAGGTGAAATTAGAAAGGACCACAGTGAAACACAACAGCTGGGGCACCAAAGCCCTATCTGTCAGACATGCAGTGGAATTGGGGCCAGCAGAGGAAAGTAAGGGTGGAGCGGGTAACAGCGTCGTCTGTTGTTCAGAAGTGGCATCCTCACCTGCTTCCATCTATTCCAAAATCTCCAGCTTCATGTCAATTATGTGAGCTACCAGATATCCTTTCACTAAATCCCTCTTGTGCTCAGATCAACGAGGCAGTTTCTGCTGCTCACAACCAAGAGCTCAAACTTATACTGGCAGGAATTAAAGGCTTGATTCAGCTACTGTTCTTTCCAGCTTCTCTCTTCAGGCAGTTGGCATCATTTGGAGGATTGCCTCCATGTCAGACATAGTAACTTCTGGAAGCTTTAGTTAGGATCATTTCCTTATAACTGCATGATCAGAGAGCAATGAGAGGCTCTTCTCCAAAGGCACTCCAACAGGCCGGGCTTGAACCACGTTCCGGTTTTCAGAGCAAACACTGTGACTCAGGATTCAGGAATCAGAGTTCCATTCCTGACTGTGCAACTGGAGAGGGATGGACACCATGCTCGGCGCTAGGCAGTTGGGTTAAACTCACTAGAGGATCCCATGTTCTGCCACGGTAAGGTCAGAGATGGGCCAGTGAGTCACTGCAACCAAAGGAAAGGAGAAGGAAGACTTGGGGCTTCAGGAGAGCAAATGTCCTTACTCTTCCAGGGAGCAAAGAGAAGAAATGCTCTGTCTTTCTCTGGATAATAAGGATGTAATGTCTGGAAAGGCTGCAGCCATTTCTTAAAAAACATAAACATGGATTTTGACTGGGAAATCTATTCATGTGGTTTAACATTTCAAAGGTGCAAAGTAGTATACAGTGAAAAGCAAGTCTGCCTTCTTCCCTGGCCGTGTCCAACCCCCACCCAATTCCACTTTCCCGAGGAAAGCACAGCCACATGCTTCTGTGTGTCCTTCCAGAGATTCTCTGTGCATATACAAGCACGCACACGCAAGTGTATCTTTTCTTCCTCCCCAAATGTTCCGCTCTTTGCTCTGTGTTCTCTACCTCCCTGTTTTTACTTATTAATGCATCTTGGAGATTTTCCAAAGTTATACACATAGGTCTGCCTGTAACAGTGGCACAGAATTCCACTTTATGGATAGTCCATTATTAATTTAAGCGTCCTTTCAGTGATTGACATTTAGATTATTTGCACGTAGTTGCAATGAAAATTCCTCAAATATATATCATTTGGCACATACACTACATTTGCTTTTCTCCACGCCCAGAGTCAGCCAGAGACCAAAGCTGAAGCATGCAGAAAAGCAGAGCCAGGGGGACCACAGAAAATGAAGCTGGAACCCTTGTGACACAGTGACACATTGGACTGGAAATGAAGTCACATGTACTTGGGCCTGCCCAGGGATAGAGCCAACAAATTCTCTCTCACGCTCCAGTCAGTTTGAGTTGGGCATTTTAAATTACTTGTAGCATAAAAAGTTCTCATTGGTCCATATGTTAGAATTCTCACGTGTGAAATGCAAAGAAAGTATGATGACAAGGATGTGTAAATTTGATGTCAATTATCTTGAAATATAAACATTATTTTTTTAAAAATTGGAAGGGTGTCACGAAAATGTTAACTGTGGTTATAGATCGATTGTAGGAGATCTGTTCTTCACTATAGTTTCTTGAAGTTTTAAAGTTTTCTACAACAATGGGGATTACTTCCATAATTGTGTGTCTCAAGGCAGGCTTCCTGGCAGCACAGCCTGGGAAGGAGATTTGGGGCTCATGATCTGCAGAGGGAATTCCCTGCAGGAGGAGCCTCTAAGGGAGTGAGAGAAGCAGAACCGTGAAGGCGGGGAGGCCATGTGAGGATGGGGTCCAAGGGCCAAAGTCAAGTTTTGACCTGATATGTGGATGGGTCCTGGAATACAAATTGAGTCACAGAGTTACCCCAAGACAAAGGGCTGGCCTTCTGTACACCTAGATCAGGAAGTCATTGGCTACCTGTCTTGGTGGGGCTGTGACCTGCCAGGCAATTTGTAGGTGAGTTGGCTCCTGTCAGCCAAAGGCAATGCTCCAGAGAAGGTAGATCTGGAAGATGAGGCAGATCCCACCAGCAGGGCTGGGAAAGGATATCTGGGTGAGACTCCAACAACACTTTGTGAAGTTATTTTTATTTTATTTTTACACTTTGTTAAAAGATTTTATTTATTTACTCTTAGACAGAGGGAAAGGGAGGGAGAAAAAGAGGGAGAGAAACATCGATGTGTGGTTGCCTCTCACACGCCCCCAACTGGGGACATGACCTTCAATCCAGGCATGTGCCCTGACTGGGAATCAAACCAGTGACCTTTCAGTTCGCAGGCTGGCACTCAATCCACTGAACCACACTAGCCAGGGTTATGAAGTTATTTTTAAAAAATAAAAGAAAAAGAAAGCAAAATTCAAGACTGATTCTCCAGGGGCAGACTCTTTCCACCCTTGACCTTTGCCTTTTAACCTTCTGCTTGGCCAACACTGAAACAGTTAACAGTGTAGAAATCTCGACTGTAGATGACTGAGAGAAATAGGCTGGCTTACTTTAATTGTAGGTTATACTGTTCCTAAACCTAGGACTCTTTATTAAAATACCTGTGGAGCTGTGGCTGGTGTGGTTCAGTGGATCGAGTGCTGGCCTGGGAAACAAAGGGTCGTGGGTTTGATTCCCAGATAGGGCACATGCTTGTGTTGTAGGCCAGGTCCCCCAGTAGGGGGCCTGTGAGAGACAACCACATACTGATGTTTCTCTTCTCTTTCTCCCTCCCTTCCCCTCTCTCTAAAAATAAATAAAATCTTAAAAAAACCCACAACTATGGAAGAAAACTGTGCTTTCTTTTCCTTTTAAAATCAGGAGCCCTTAGCAAGATGAAAGTAGAAGCTTTTTAAATGTATCCCTCGTGGGTGGGGTGGGAGAGAGTGGTAGGGGGAATAGTTGAACAATAAATGAATGAATGAATGAATGAATCAATCAATCCCTCAGTTCCCGGGATCGAGAAACTGCTGGATCTGAGGTTTTCACTTTTGCTGGAGGGGCCCTCACCTAGCTCATTGTTTGCCTGCTTTGCCCTATCTTCTTTTTTTAAAAAAAATAAAATATATGTTTTTTTAGGTGAGAGGGAGAGGGAGAGAGGAGAAAGGGAGAGAAACAGCAACGTGTGGTTGCCCCTCGTGCGCCCCCTACTAGGGATCGGGCTCGCAACCCAGGCCAGATGTACCCTGACTAGAAATCCAACCAGCGACGCTTTGCCTCGCAGTCCGGCACTTAGTCCACGGAGCCACACCAGCCAGGGACGCCCTATCTTGACTGAATTGACTTTTTATTTTGGATCGGGCGACTTGCAGCCAGAGAAGGGAAGGCAATGATTTAGGGAGGAGTGCTGGAAATTCTGAGTCCTCTCTATTCCCTCGCCCAGCCACCTTTCAGGGGATTCTCCTCTAGTGCCATAGAGCATTCCCATAGTCCTTGAGGATCGCCACCACAGAGACTGGGAGTTGGGTTCTGTTGCTGTGGTGACCGGTTGTCTGGGGCCTCTGCATCGGAGCTGCCAGGATTCTGGGAAGAGGCAGGCCTGTGTGGCTCACGCTTAGAGGAAGGCTTCGGCCAGAAGCAGGAGAGAACACAGGAGTGGAGTCATAGTCTCGGCTTTACTTTCGTCCCAGTGATGTCCACCCTTTCAGTATTCTTGGATGTGCCTCTAGCCCAGAAGCTGGACGGCAGCTTGTTAAAGTCCTACAAACAAGACGATAGCCCTAACAAGATATTCCTGGCCTACAGAGGTAGATGCTTAAGACTTAGTACATCATACTTGCCTCTAGGGGGCAGTATTCCATTGCCGCCTAGGAATCGGGAGATAGGTCTGTTCTTGTTAACAGAATTGCCCAGCAAGGAAAAGAGCAGAAAATGTCCTGGGTCAGTCTGCCTTTCTCTGGGGGCTTCCAGATACTTGGTATTAGCTCTGGTATATCCACTCCCCAGCTCTGTGTGGGGCCTGCACGGGCACTACACTTTCTTCCGCCTGTTCCTCCACCCCCGCTCTGTTCCTCAGCCAAGTATGGTACCCCAAATGGACACTTCTGATGCACAGCCAGCCCTTGCCACTGTGAAAGTCAACGTTACCTTTGTTTAATCTCAGGTATCTATAACACCCAGGCTGTGTATATCATTTTTACTCTTTAAAATGGCATAGGTTTCAGTTGTCTTCTTTAAAAAGACAAAAATTGTACATATTCACTAACTGCATTATTTTTATAAAAGAGAGAAAAAAAGGAAAGTTGTCTTTTCCTAGGCAACTTTCCAAAGCCCCAAGAAAGCCAGGACAGATGAAGCGTTTGTGGGCTGTCTGCCGAGCCCCAGGGCCCGGCCTCCAGAGCGCCCTCTGCGGTTCTTCTCACAGTCTGTATGACCAGTGAAGGCCAACCCTGGGTTTCTTCCGTGGTGCACAAGACCCGCCTGCATATCTCACAGGATCCCTCCCTGAACTATGAGTACATGCCGGTGAGGGGCATGAAATCATTCATCCAGGCCAGCTTGGAACTCCTCTTTGGAAATCACAGCCAAGTCATAATGGAGAACAGGGTGAGAAGGGCCTGCTCTTTGCTCATCCAGACACATGGAGTGGAAGTCAGAGACTGTAGTCTTAAACCTACCGGAAAGGGACTGTGGAGGGCCCCCTGTCATTGACAAGGGAGACACCTGAGGCTCCTAGAGTCCAAAGTTTGTCACTGAAGGGCAGAGCCAGCATCAGAACCCAAAGCTCATGCCCTTGGTGCTAGCCCACACTGCTGATATGCAAGTTCTTGCTGGAAAGGAAGGCCTTGAATCCAAGGTGGCACTAGTATCACCATTACTCCTTTTGTTTTAGAGATCTTATTTTTTTTTAGAGAGGGGAGGGGAGGGAAAAGAGAGGGAGAGAAACATCAGTGTGTGGTTGCCTCTCATGCACACTCCACTGAGGACCTGGCCCACAACCCAGGCATGTGCTCTGACTGGGAATCGAGCCAGCAACTCCCTGGTTCACAAGCTGGTGCTCAATCCATTGAGCCACACTAGCTGGGGCACCAGTAATGTTTTAAAATGTTATTTCTGTTTATTTTTTGCTGGCAGGTCGGGGGTGTACACACCGTTGGTGACAGTGGCGCTTTCCGGCTTGGGGCCCAGTTCCTCAAAACTTGGCATCAGGCTTCTCAAATAGTTTACATCATTTCTTCCCAAAAAGGTGAGTGGCATGCAAGATGGGAGTGAGAGAAGATCCCTGTCCCCTGTTCCTAATCCCCACCCCATTTACAATCTTCACTGTTGTGCTTCTCACTCTCTGTCATGACAAATGGGAGACAAGTCAAGGTATGCTTGTCCTTTTCCTGTCATTGCCCCACTTTCACCCAGTGACCCTCAGGCCCATTCTCTGGTGTGTCTGCCTCCATCTCGCCATTGCCCATGTCCCCGCTGGTGGGGGGGCTGTGTTCCCACAGAACAGCATGGACTCATCTTCCAGGACATGGGCTTTACAGTTTATGAACACTGTTTCTGGGACTCCAAGCAGCTGTGCATGGACCCCGACATACTCCTCAATGTGGTGAAGGTAGAGGGGCCCCCCTCAGAATCTTCTCCCCAGACCTGGTTTACAGTTTTATTTTCCTTTCCTCGCCCCCCCCCCCCGCGATTATCCAAGGCCTTTTCTAGGCTTGGATTTGTCTAGTCCACTACCCCTCGCCAGGGGCAGTACCTGACGAGACAGTCTCTACCTGCAGCAGGCCCCACATGGCTGTGTCTTTGTGATGGGGAACATTGGCAACTGCAAGTTGACAAAATGTCAGTGGGAGAAGTTGATAGCCATCATGAAGGTGAGCCCAATGTCCCGCCTGACTTTCCCCCTCTCTCCATCTACCATCGCCTTCCTCGGCCTCATCCTTTTCCTACTCCTTTCTCCTACAGAAGAAGCAGATTTTCCCATTTTTTGACATTCCCTATCAAGGTTTATCCACCGGTGACCTGGAAGAAGACACCGGCTTCTTACAATACTTTGTGTCTGGAGGCTTGGAGTTCTTCTGCAGCCAGTTGCTGTCCAAGAATTTTGGCATTTACGGTATGGTATGGGTGGAGGGAGAGAGAGGTCTAGTGCTAAAGTGGTGCCCCACCCACGGCGAGAGTGTTGTGTTTGACATCTCCTACCCTGTGGAGAGAGCTCAGACCTCCGAGAGAGCAGCATGGAGACCCAGGAGAAGAGGCGGACTTCAGGTTCCTGGTGTCTTCTTAGCTCAGTTAGTTAAACTGGCTCCCATTACAGTTTCCCCACTCAGGCCTCGTTTCCTCATCTATAAGATGAGGGGTTAAGATTAGTTATCTTTCTAGTCCCTTCCACCTCTGAGATTCTTACTTCCAGCTACTCTTCCTGGAAGAAGAGCCTCTGGCAACTTTCTGGGGCCTGGACACCAGCTTGGCTGGGCTGGGCTGAGGGCCCTGTAGGGTACCCTGCTCCTCTTCGAGTCTGGAGGCAGAGTGACAGGGGAAAGCCCTGGCAGGTGTGGAGGAGACTGAGAACGAGGCTGTCTCTCCCAATGCTGCAGATGAAGGAGTGGGGGTCCTAGTCGTGGTGGCACGCAACAACCAGCTCCTGCTGTGCGTCCTCTCCCAGCTGGTGAACTTCGCCCTGGCCCTGTGGCTAAACCCTCCTACCTGCGGTGCCCGCATTATTACCTCCATCCTCTGTAACTCTGCTCTGCAGGAGGGCTGGTAAGTGTGAACGGTGAGGGCAGGGAGGGATGGGCAGAGCCTCTGGATACCTACAGACTTCCTGATTCGCAGGATTCTGCTGGGTGCTTCTCTTCCTGCCACTGTTGTCTCTTCACTCCATTCATTCATCAACATTTACTGAGGACCCACTGTGTTCCAATGACAGTGACTATGCCAACACTTGCCCTACTATAGGGGAGTAGGTAATAGGACATTCTTTTGGGACACAGGCTGATTAGTTATTTGAACTCTTCCAGACTGCAGGAGATTAGGGCTTGCTAGTCTGGCAAAGTCTGCTAGGAGTCTGCTTGGCTTGCTTGAATTAATACGGGCTGAAGCTTTTCTCCTATTCATAACCAGCTCAGATCACTGGCTCCACTAGTGTGCCCTGAGGCACTCTGGCTGGGGGCTTCTGAAGGGAAGAGGAGTGGAAGGGCAATGAGGAGGTTGGGAGCAGTAGGAGACTTCACACTCTAATTCCTTGCTGTGCTTCCTTTGGCAGGAAGCAGAATCTGAAAGAGATTGTGGAGGACATCATGCTGATTAAGGAAAAAGTTAAGGAGAAGCTCCGGCTCCTGGGAACCCCTGGCTCCTGGGATCACATCACCAACCAGAGTGGGACCCATTGCTACCTTGGACTCAACTGTAAGTGTCTAGGAGGGGATAGCTCTCCCCTTTCTGACCTTGGGCTTGTATTTGAATATTAAACTTCACTGACTAGGTGACCAATCCCTAGCTTCACACCAGATTTTGATTCTTTCTTGAGGAAAGTGAAGCCGCTTTGAAGACCCCTCTGGCTGTGCCCCCCGGAAATGCTGACATTCCCTATCCCCCATAATCCACCTTGGGCTAGAGGGGACTTAGAGGTGGCCACCCCAGGATCTGAGACCCTGTGATTATCACCAGTCCAACAGGTGGACTACATGGTCAGGAAGAAACATATCTACATCCCCAAGAACAGTCGGATTAACTTCACCTGCATCAATGCCTGCAACATAGATTACATCACTGAGAGCATCAACGAGGCCATCCTCTTCACACAGGGCTCAGAGAACTATCTTCAGAAAGAAGTCCCAGAGTCTGCTTGCGAGAGTAAATGATTCCTAGTTAGAATAAAAGCTTTAGCCTCTGCAAAAATCCTGTGCTGATTATTCACTGCAACAGTTCATTTCTCTGCAAAGCACTCTGTCTCTCCATCTACTTATAAAGCATTGGTCTGGCCTCAGCAAAGAGGAGGAAAAGGGCCCAGAGAAGAAGGGGATATCTACCTTAACATACCATTTCATATTTATTGAAAACTTCCTATGTTAAAGCCCTGATCTGGTGTCTTAGTTCATTCGGGCTACTGTAAGAAAATACTATAGGCTGGGTGTTTTATAAACAACAAATTTATTTGTCACATCTCTGAAGGCTGGGCAGTCCAAGAGCAAGGTGCCAACAGATTCAGGGTCTGGTGCAGGCCCACCCCATGGTTCATAACCAGCATCTTTTAGCTGTAACCTTACATGGCAGAAGGAGTGAGGGATCTTTCTGGGATTTCTTTTATAAGAGCACTAATTCCATTCATGAGGGTTCTTCCTTCATGAACTAACCATGTCCAAATACCATCACATTGGTGATTAGGTTTCAACATATGAATCGGAGGGAAGCACATTTAGACCATTGTGTCTGGGCATCAAATGGAATGTAAAACATCATGTATATAGTCCAGCCCTTTTTCTCTAGCAGCTTAACTGGGAGACAGCCTCAGTCACATGAAACAGTTAGGTGGCATTTCAAGGCTGACTGTAATAGAAAATGGCAACAGATAATATAGATGTGAAAATTCCAATCCTGAACCTTGATGTCATTCCAGTGGAGTAAAGGTGAATTGTCCTGAAGAACCCTTCCCAAGTTACAGACTCATGAGAAAACTTAATGTTGCTGTTGTTTTAAGACCCTAAGTTTGGGAGTGATTTGTTACACAAGTTTAGATAGCTGGAACAATTATTTTGTCTTGTGTATTTCTTTTAATCTGTAGTTTCTTCCTCTATCTTTTTATTCCTGCAATTTTTTAAAATTGGAAAACTGGATTTTTCATCCTGTAAGCTTTCTCACAAAATGAATTTTGCTAATTTCATCCCCATGGTTTCATTAACATGTTCCTCATTCTCTCCGTATTTTTGAAAAATAAAAATCTAAATTAGCCCTGGCTGGTGTGGCTCCATGGCTTAAGTGCCCGCCTGTGAGCCAAAGGGTGGCAGGTTTAATTCCCAGTCAGGGCACATGCCTGGGTGGCGGGCCAAGCCCTCAGTAGGGGGCACACAAGAGGCAACCACACATTGATGTTTCTCTTCCTCTCTTCACCCTCCTTTCCCCTCTGTCTAAAAATAAATAAATACAATCTTTAAAGAAAATAAAAAAATAAAATGTCTGGCCTTTGCCCTGGCCTGCATGACGATATCCCACAAACCGAAGATGGCCTGTTCCATTCCTGGTCAGGACATGTGCTTGGGTTGTGGTTTCTGTGCTTTGGGATGCGATGTTTCTCTCCCTCACTTTCTCCCTCCCTTGCTCTCTATCTAAAATTAAAAAAAAAAAATACAATGAATAGTAAGTATCACATTACCAAAAGTATGTCTGACTGATATTTTGCTTGAGTACATTAAACAATTTTTTTTTAATGTCTAAACTTTGAGCTGTAGGAGCCAATTTAAGTTGGTTTGTGAGATCTTTTCATACAACCCTAGTACTCTTTGATAGCTTCTTTACTTCCTGGCATGAGAAAAAGTTCCAAGAGAATTTTGAATAGTTCCCATCCCAGACCTAGAACCAGTCATTTCTCAGAGGAGCTCTGGTCACTTTTTGCAGGTACAAGTATTTATACATCACAAATCTGGGCTGTTAAGGTGCTCACTGCTACTTGATTGGTCATTATTTCCAGCTCCTTGTTCAGTAAGATAAAATACGTTGAGTGCCTGTCCCCCTTTGCAAACCAGCCTCGGACCCTGGAGACATGGGGGCTTAGGCTGAGCAGGTTGTCGGTAAATGCATCAGACTCTGCCAGGGAGTCAGTCACAGCTAGCGGTTGCTGAGTGCTCATCCAGAGCTGTACTGTTCTAGGAGCTTTACCTCCATCATCATGTTCAGTCCTCATAACGGGTCGAAGAGGTAGGTTATTCATGTTATCATCTTCATTTTACAATCTTAGGAGCATCAGTAACCTGACCAACCAAGTTCACAGCCACAGTAAAGAGTGCAGGGGTCCAACGCGCTTGGTGCTCTGTCTCCTGCTACCGTGCTGCCTTCCTCCATCTAGGCTGCTCCCATCACCCCTTCATTCTGCCCCCAGAGGCTCTTGAACTTAACCTTAGAGAGGTAATACCCACCCAGAGCAGGCCCAGAGGAGCCTCCAGGGTCCGGGCACGCGGCCACCCGACTATGCCGCCTGCGCCTTGCGGAGAATGAGCTGCAGAACCGCGTCCCCGCAGAGCAGATACTGTTCTTTGCGGGGAGGAGAAAAGTTGCCCACCGTGGGGCTGGTATCACAAGGAGATGAAGGGACTGGCAGGACGAAGGAACTGGTCGGCAGCTTTTCTGATGACTGGGAAAGCCCTGTGAAAGGACGTGCGGCGCCACCAGCTGCGCAAAAGTAATTGCGGGCCAGCTGGGCTGCAGAAAGGCCAGGTCCCGCGGCCGGCCCGGGCTCCAGGCGGCTTCTGCCCAAGACACAGCGTCTCCGTTTTTGCTGTGACAGTCAGGTTTCTCCCTGTCGTTGCTGACGGCTGGCCGACGTGGACTCGGCGGGGCTAGGCTTCTCCAAGTGTCCTGGGCGGAGGGCGACTGCGCAGGAGCAAGAATTCCAAAACGCAGTAACTGATGCCCTGGCCCCCGCCGCGCGCGACCTGCCGTCTGGGATCTCAGGTGATCCAGTGCATCCGCCTCCGAAGGTGCCCGGCAACTCCGAGGTTCTCCGCGCGAGGGCACGCTGGGATTCCAGAGGGTTGCAGAGGGTCCCAGAGGATCCCAGGGACATGTGTCCCAGCGTCTACTGGCGGGAGCGGGCGCCCGAGCCCAGCAGTGTGTGGGAGCGCGCTTTGCGGCGCGTTTCTTGGGCTGCCTTCTCCCCTTTTCCATCGGCTGTGGGTCCCACAAGACCTGGTAGTAGATGAGAAGAAAACGGGGAGTGGGGAGGTTAGGTGGGCCTGCCCTGGTTGGCAGGTGGCTGGAGATGCACTGTAAGCCCGGGCACCAGGGCGCTTCTTCCAGGACACCCTGCTCTCTGCTCTCCGCAGGCAGAGATGGCTTCAGGGTAGGCCTCAAATATGGGTGTGTGTGGGAGGGTGAAGGGGGAGCCCAGGGTCGGGAGGACGTCCCAGCTTCGTCTGAGGAAAGTAGAGAATGGGGTCCTGTGGCGGGCCAAGCGGGCGGCGTCCCGAACCGAGCGGACCGCGGAGACCCGAGGCGATAACCACGGTCTTGCTTCCGACCACGGGTGCCGGGCTTAGGGGGCCAACGATCAGCTTGCCCCCTAGGAGGGAACCCAGAGGTGAGAGAAAGGCGATACCGAGGCGTCTACCTGGGCGGGATGGAGGTAGGGGTTGGTTGGAGTGGAGGAAGGGGGACTTGGAACTGCCCTTGAGCGCTCCCAGAGGGCCCTCGCCTTTCCTGGCAGGGATCGTGCTTTCCTGGCTCCAGGGTTTTCCTGAGCAACCACATCTTGCCCACACTTCTCCCACGCACATGCAACAGACACACCCACCCCACCGCCCGACTTAAGGTGTCAGTGTCGTTTTCTGTTTGCTCACTACACTCCAGCCACACTTCTTCCAGTTCCTCAAACACAAGCACATCTTCCTGTCTCAGGGCCTTTGCACGGGCATCTCTTCTGCCAATGACGCTTCTCTGCTTTTGGAAGGTTAGGTCTGTCTCGCTGTGCGAGTCTCAGCTCTTAGCATTAATATGTCTCCTCAGAGGCTTTTCTAGCCCTCTATCCAAGTAAGTTCTCCTCTCCCACACAAACGTGTATCTCCTAGCTTTCTGGGTTCCTTTATAGCTCCTGTCACACTTTGTATTTATTCTGTGTTACTCTCTGATTTTGACAATTTAATGTAAAATAGGGCAGGGGACATATTGCCTTGTCAAGCCTGTGACTGTCACTCAATAGGTTCTCAAATTGCTGTGGTAGTACTGTTATTAATTAATTGACTCCTTGCTCCACAAAGCCTTAGACCCAGAACATGCCTCTGGAGATAGGGCAGTCTACCCAACTTTGCAGGAATCTGCTGTTTGTCTCAGCCTGAGGCTGGCACCGAAGTAAAGTCTTCATTCACCGAACCCTCCCTCGGAGGCCTAAGAGGCAGCTGCCTCTGCAGGGCGGTGCTCTGGGGCCCTCACACGGCTCCAGCACTCAGGACCTCAGATGCCGTGGGGTGCTGAGTGGAGGTGAGCCTCCCACTCACAGCCCTGACTCCACCTCGTCTGCCTTTGAGGCAAACTCAGCCTATCCCTGCATTCCCCCGACACCGACCTCACACCACAAAGCCGAAGCTGTCATGGGGACATGGAGAAGTGAAATTATCCAACATGGCACACTCAGGAAAATCCCCATTAGGCCTCCCTGCTGTTCCCCTCAAGTCCCTGGCTGGCTACCAGCCCCCTCATTTTCCTCCCCTTCCTCTTACCTGTTTACAACCTCTCAAACCTCCTAATGACCTTGAGCAATTCAGTTCAGACCCCAGGCTTATACCCTGCACTCAGCACAGTCCAGCCCTTAGAAGGCAGTGTAGAGAGCACCTCTTGGTATGGGAGCACACCCTCTGGGGGTGTCACCACCCCACCCCATACCTGAGCAGCTTATTTAGTATTTCCCCAAAGAAAATGGATTTCCTTTGATGGGGTGGAGAGGAGGGAAGGTGTATTCTATACTTCAGAAAAATTAGCTTTTCTCCAATTTATCACAATCTTTAAAAATAAGGATAGTTTTGTGGTTAGGAGAATGTGCTTTGGGCTGAGGCAGGACTAAGTTTGAATGTGTGCTCTGCATTTATCTGACTTTGGGGAAATTACTGATCATCCCTGAGGCTCCATTTTTGTCCTCTGTAAAATGGGGATTGAAATACCCACTTTTATGGGCTGTGGTAAGATCACGTCTGCAGAGAGCATCGTAAGTGTTATTATTAGAAGTCTTCTGGAAAGTTCTGTGGTCACTCAAGTCCCCAGGAGAGAACTCAAGGAGTCGCCCAAGGCCGGAGTGGGTTATGAAAGGCTCCACAGGATTCGTGGTGTCAGTGAAAAAGTATGTATGGCAGTCAAGAAGAACGCGAGATATGACAGGGGACATGGTCAGAACGGGGGTGGGGGAAGAACGGCGTTGGAAATGTGACTGGATTTCAGATGAAAAGAATTTTGGGAGGCTGGCTGCACAGGAATGTGAACTACTTAGCAGCACTGACCTGGACACTTAAAAATGTAAATTCTGTGTTATGTGTGTTTTCCCGCAATTTTAAACACTGACCAAGCAGCATGTCCTCTGTGAGAACTTGGAAGGGTTTGTCCTGCAGACCCGGAGCAGACCAGACCCCTCCCTGTCAGGGTGTGCAGCGGGGCGATGGCGGAGTTTGGGTCCAGCACCTGTTTTGTCAGTGGTGAGCTGGTGTTGGGGGGGTCACTGGTGTTGTGGTGGAGTTAGCATAAAGCTGCAGGGAACGGGTGGTTGAATGGAGGGGTGGGGCTGGCGGGGGGGGGTGGGGGCAGGGACCTGGTGGGAGAGGGCATAAAACGGGTGTGGGCAGGATGTCCTGCCCTCCCTCTGCCTTTTCTGAGTCTCAGGCACAGTGGGAATGAGAAGCTGTAAGTCTGACACGTACGTGGACTTTCTCTGGGGTCCTGATTTTGAGGCAGCAGGTGGTGCTGTTGAGCAAACTTGGGAGCTGGGAAGAAGAAACCTGAGCTGGAATTGAGCAGTGGGGCACCTCTGCCCTGGTTAACTCCCTCCCTTTGCAGGGGCCAGAGCAGAGGAGGAGGGAGGGCTGGGATCTGCTCTTGTGTGCCTTTCCCACGTGCGTTGGTATCCCAAGTGTCTTTGGAATGTGGCTCAGGTGAAGTCCTGGGTGGTGGCCACCAGTAGACGTCTGGGAGGGGTGAAGAAATTCAAAAGCATTCTTCCACACCCCAACATCAGCCAGGCTGACTCTCTGTCCACCCAGCTGTGTGTGTGCGCGTGCGTGCACATGTGTATGTAGGGTGTGGGGTGCTTCAATGGCTTTGCCTGCTCCTGCGGCTCCCAGGAGCCCCTTTTCCTTGGAATGCTCAAACTGCTCTTAGGAGTTTGGGACCCCACAGCCAACAGGCCAATCACTTAGAAAAACATCTCCTTATATGTAGTTTTCTATTGCAGGCTTGTATCCGGTAAGTTCGGGTTCCAGGAAGCATACACGAAGACCAGCTGGCGAGCGGTGGTGCTCGCCACGTGTGTGAGGGCACCGAATTAGGTCAGAGGTCCCCTCCTGGCCGGTGAATCTGGACTTGATTGTTCCACTGGGCTTTGTCCCCAACAATGACAGGATTCTGGAGAATGAAAACACAACACTGGTTTAACAGCTTCAGCAAGTTTTAGAGAGCCCAGCCCACCGAGGCCCCACGTGCCTTTGGGACTTTGCAGCTTGCTGCTCTCACTTCCAGCACAGTTTCCAGTCCCTGCCCTTGTCTTTCCTCTGCCTCCCCTTTCTCGTGGTGTTCTAATCTACGTTGTGTAACTTCATTTATGTGGTTTTGTAAACAGCATTAAATTCTTTTGAAACAGGGCAGGGTAGAAATAAATAGAAAGAAAAACATGACTCTGAAAGGTTAGATATTTTGATATTGGCTGACCCTTGTCCTCACGTAAGAAAATGACCATGTTCTTTGTGACTATAATGTCTGGAATCTTCCAAGACTGATGGTAGAAAGAGGATCTCCTTACGGGAAAAGGTGACAGAACCACATAGCCTTGACTTTTGACCCCTGGCATTCCTGATGCCTCACCAACCTTTAGGACAGGGTGGGGGCCGAGGAGGCTGTGTCCCTTTAACTGTTGGGCCAGCGTGGACTCATGACCTTTCACCGAGGAGTCCCCTCAGAGCTTCTAAGTCCCTAAACTCCTAGGGCTGGAATATTTGAAATAACTTCTAAAAAGACTATAAGATAAACAACATATAAGCAGAAAATTACATGAAACTAGGTCATCCAAGTGATAGCTTGTGATTTTTAATTTTATTTTCCATTAGAGGAGCTGCTCTCCCCTGGTCTTCTAGCCTTCCTCAAGATAGTGCTACCATCTTAGAATATGCCTACACACCCTTTCCAAGTCTAGCACTAAGAGAGCAAGGTCTGGACAGAAATGGGACTGTCCCTGTCCACTGACATTCCCAAGGACCCTCTCCTAATCTATTTCCTACCTGAGGATCTGCTTCTCCAGGTGGCTGAAACTTACAATGACTCCCTTGTTCATAACGGAATTATAGACCACTTGGGGACCTCAACTTTCGTACAAAAGCTGATCAGGGTAGTGGTCATTTTCTCACACTACTTGTGAACCTAAAGCAATTCTCAAGCTGTAGGGCCTCCTATTCCCCTTCCTCAACAGCATGCTCCTTCCAACACACTTTCCTTAAGCCCCTTTCAAACCAGGTGGTGTTTCCTGACCTCCAGCACCAACCTTGGCTTTCAGTTTAACTCACACAGCTCCCCCGACCCTAAAAGATGAAAGTAGCCATCCTCAATATTTAGAGGTGTTTCCTTGCCTTCTCTGAGGTGTTTCAACCAAAGGCCTGTGGTCAGAGGCACCTAAGTGTTGAATAGACACTGTTACTATCAAATCAGACTTCAAAGGAGATGTAAGAGGCCACAGAGATCATTTTATGCTGTTCTTGTGGAGAATTGAGGCTGGAAGTGATCAAGTGACCTGCCGAAGGTCCCAGAGCTAAAGGGTCACATCTACACGGAAGTGTGATCACGACTGAACTTTTTTACGGAAGTGGATGGTACATAGACATACTTATATACATATAGACATGCAAGATGATAGAATTAGGAATTAAGTTCATAAAGGAATGATTATTTGTGTTTCGTGTACAATTTTAGCTGTTTGTGATGAGTCTTCAGGTGTGCATGGGAACAAATCTGGACTCTTAATAGATGGAATGAATAAATGAGTCTGAGGAGAAGAAAATCTAATTCCATCGAGTACAGCGCTCTAGGGGAAACAGTGAAATTTAGACCTGGTTCCTTCCTTTGGAAGCTCATGAAGGGTAACGCAGACTTGGATCAACACTGTCCCAATTTAGTAAGGAGGTCGGGATCGCTACATGTGAAAAAAAGCAATACAAGCAAGGGAACTTGTCGGTAAAGTACAAGCTAATCACATGTATATAGATATGTAGTGGGTGTGTAAATACATGTGTGTAGCTATGCAGCAGCTGCCCATTCACACACGTTATTTTTCATGGCATTATAAGTATCCAGTAAACAAAAACGGTGGCATTTGGAGTGAAAAATTTTTTCATTACTCCTCACCTGAGGATATATTTATTGAGTTTAGAGAAAGTGGAAGGGGGAGAGAGAGAGAGAGAAACATCCATGTGAGAGAGAAACATCGATTGGTTGCCTCCCATATTCACCCCATCCGGGGACTGAACCTGCCACCTAGGTATGTACCTTCACTGGGGAATTGAACCCGCAACCTTTTGGTGTATGGGATGACGCTCCAACCAACTGAGCCACCCAACCAGGGCTGGAATGAATTCTTGTACAACTTCCAGCTCAGCTTTAAGTACATAAAGATATTTTAATGGTATATCTCCTATCTCTTGGTTTGGTTCTGATTCGGGAATGCCTTGTGGGATGGTTTAAGTGTAGCTCAGCCTGAAGACAGGTGTGGACCTTCTGAAGTTTTTCCTTACCCTGGGACATCAGGATTCAGTAAAACCGAGCAAAGAGGAGCCTTTCCAGGATGTATATATTCTTCTCTTTTCTTGAAATGTACAGAAATAGGTTGACCCAACCTTATGTAATCGGATGGTTCGAATCACTCAGGGCGGAATCACTCATAGATGTTTCAAACAGACCCTGTCTGTGTATATAAGAATTTATTAATACAATTAAAAGGGATCATAAACCCAATAAGGGAGAAATTATTCAATAAATTATGTTTTAATACTTAATTAGAACTTTGTGAAAAAAAAGTAAAATTTATCTTTATACCACATCATATACCAATATAAATTTCAGAGAGATTAACGCACAAAATAGCAAAAATTCTGGCCTAAACAGGTTAGGTGGAAAAGGATCAGATAAAGCAAATATTTATCTGATACCCAAAGGGAGGGAGATCTGAGCTTAGAGCAGTGGAAAACATTACCTCTTCCTCCCATAAAGAATCTTTTTGCCTGTACAGAAATAAGACATTAGTGACCAAATTAAAAGGTAACTGACAACAAGGGAGGAAAAAATAGACTATCAGAAACTATAAAAAGGGTCAATATCTACATAAGGGTATTTATAAGTTAGCAAAAAAGCACTAAGACCGCAACAGAGAAGTTAGACAAAGGTCATAGATGGGCAGTTCACCTGTAAAACAAAAGAACTGATTGCCACACAAAAATATCCAACCTTGCAGAGGCATCAAAGAAATGCAAATTACATTATTTTGCAGTTGCATAAACACAGGAGTGACATTCAATCTAGCAAATTGACACATATAAAAAGTATATAATATTGTTAAAGGTTGGGTGAAAGAGCTTTTCCAGTACATTATTGGGGGAGTGATATTTGTCATGATGGACAATAAACATTAAGAATGTCCACAGCTTTTAACCCATTTTCCAGACTATATCCTAAGGAAATCTGTTAAGGAAATAAATCTAAATATGTACAGGGCTTTTTTAATTGAGTTTTAGAGAGAGAGAGAGGAAGGGGGAGAGAGAGAAGGGGAAAGAGGGAGAAAGAGAGAGAGAGAGAGAGAGAGAGAGAGAGAGAGAGAGAGTTAGTTGTTGTTCCACCTATTTATGCATTAATTGGTTGCTTCCTGTACATGCCCTGACCAGGGATCAAAACGGCAACCTTGGTATATTGAGGCAATACTTTATTCAACTGCGCTACCCTGCCAGAGTTAAATATGGACAGTGTTTTATGTACAAAGATTTTTACGTGTTATAGTACTATGTTCGATAATAGGGAGATGGTTAAAAATACTAGTTTACAGTCTCATAATGAAATTAAGCAAGCACTGGAAGTTAAGTAAATGAAATTGTCTAATAAAATGAGAAAATGTGGGGAAAATAGGATGTACAATTGTACATATTTTGTACACAGTATAATGCCAACCAAATTTAATGTGTACATGGAAAAAGTATTGGAAAGCATACACTGAAACAATAAGACTTGTTATTTTTCCAAAGTGGAATATGTGATTTTTAAAAACATTTTTTCTACTTATTTTCCAGGTTTCCTATGAACCAATTCTCTCTCCTTTCCTAGATTTAAACTGAGGAAATGCCATAAAAACAAATGAATACTATTACATGCTACAACCTGGATGAACTTGGAAAACTGTAGGATAAGTAAAAAAAGCCAGACACAAAAGGCCACATACAGCATGACTCCATTCACAGGAAGTGTTTTGAACAGGCCAACCTATAGTCAGAAAGCAGATTAGTGGTAGCTGAGGGGGTGGGGGTGGGGGTGGGGAATTGGGACTAATTGCCAATGAGCATGGGGCTTGTTTTTCTTGTGATGGGAATGTTCTGGAATGATGTCGTGGTGACGACTGCACAGCACGGTGAAGATACTGAACACTCCTGAATTGCGTATTTTAAAATGCTGAATTCTATGCTGTGTAAATTATATCTTGATAAAATAAATAAAAAGAGGCTTGAGGTTTAAAAAAGAGAGAAACTGAGGTGAAGGAGGGCTCTAGGTTAAGAATTTAGTAGAGCCCATTTTCAAATGCTGATTTCTTTGTGTCCTTAAGGGAGCCCTCTTTCTAGTCACTGGTAGGCCCGAGGACCTCACTGAGTGTTGTGAATGCCAGAGAAGAAAAGGAAGAGGAAGGATGGGACAGAAGGACCAAACACTGCTCTGCTTTGTGACCGAATGACTCCTCCTAGGACCAGAGATGTTTTACAAATTATAAATGGCTATTAAAAAATAAAAACATATAGTGATACTGTTTATAGTAGCATTAAAAACATCAAATACTTAGAAATAAATCAACGAAAGACATATAAGACCTCTAGAAAATGACAAACATTGAAATTAAATTAAACAAGGACATACTTTGTTCATTGTTTGTAAGATTCAACATTCTAAATATATCACATTTCCTCAAATTGTCCTATAAATTCAGTGCAATGTCAATCAAAATTTGAGCAGTATTTTTAAATTTTAGAAATAGACAAGTTATTCTAAAGTGTACATACGAAGATGCAAAGGGCCGAGGATAGCCAAGAAATCGGGATGGAGGAAGGACAAAACTGAAGGTAATGTCGTTACTAGATATGAAGGTGTGTCACGAAGCTGTGATGACTGAGACGTGGTGGCATCAGTGCAGGAATAGACTAACAGGCAGCGGAACAGAGTAGGGTTCATAAATGAGTCCACACGTCTGGTGAAACGGTGATAGGGAAGAGCTGGTGGAGGAGGGCTGGGTTTTTCCATAAATGACACAAGGTCTATTTAAAAAAATGTAGGAAGAACCCTGACCCCTATCTGATACCACATGGTAGGAAAATTTTGTGCTTCAATGGAAAATTGCATTTTCTGTAGCATACCCTCTGGGTTATCTGATTTTGACTTTATGGCAGCTATTTTATGACTCCATGACTTGTGCATAATTGGTATGAATGCAAAATTCATGAAAACAAATTCTGTCTTGTGGAGGGATAACCTCCCGCCAGTCATGCAAAAACCAGTCTTGCCTCAATTTGCATATTCGTTTCAATATTCCCGTCTGTTCTTTGGATTCACCTTTGAACTGGTGGAAACACCTCGTCAGTTTTCCTTGTTAATCCGTTAAACAAAATGCTAGCATGTTCTTTTTACATCTGCATGAGAGTCATGATTTCATGTTTTCATTGGAAAATTATCTTTTAACAATACACAGAATTAATTCTAGATGGATTGCTAATATACGTGTGAAAGATAAAGTAAATAATGCTTCTGGAAGATTATAAAAAATGTATTCATGACTTTGGAGCAGCAGAGTTTTTTAAAGTGACTTCTGATATTAAAAAATATTTTTTACATTTTTATTTATTGTATTTTTTCCATTTCCATTGATCCTCCCGACCGCCTCCCACCTTCACGCACTCCCCTCTCCCCCTCAATCACCACACTTGCTAGTCTCCACGAGCAGCAAAGATTTCTTAAACAGGACACAAAAGCACTAACCATAAAAGAAAAGATTGATAACTCAGATCTCATTAAAAGTTAGAACTTCCTTTCGCCCTAAAACTTCTCAAAGAGAATGGAAAGGTAAGTTACAGGGTGGGAGAAGATATTTGTGTTACATTTTTTGGACAAAGGTATTGTGTGTGTGTGTGTGTGTATGTGTATACATATAACAAATACATAATGAAAAAAGTCTCACATATATTATATATATAACAAATCAGTAAGACAGAAAACTGGAAAAACGGACAAAAGATTCAGCACATCACAGAAGGTCGTTTTCCAGTGGCCAGTAAACAAGCACATTAGTCCTTGGGAAAATACCAATGAAAAGCCCTGCACGTCCACCAGAGGGGCAAAATAGAAAAGACCAACAATTTCAAGGCTGACAAAGATGTGGAGAAACTGGATCAGTCAAACGTTGCTGGTGGGAGGGTAAATTGGTAACTACTTCGGAAAATTGTTTGGCAACGTCTCTTAGTTATAGCTACCCTATCATCCAGCAATTCCATTCTTAGGTGTGTGTTTGTTTATGCATATGTATTGTACCAACAATATACACCAAAATGCATAGTGAATTTATTCCTAGTAGCCCGGTGTTAGTTTCCTGTGGCTATCATAACAAATTACCAGAAACTCGGCTGCCTAAAACAACAGTGATTTGGCGTCTGGCTGTCAGCTCTGGAGGCCAGAAGTCTGAAATCCCCTGTCCTCGGGGCTGCACTCCCTCCAGAAGCTCCAGGGGAGATTCTGTTCCTTGTCTCTCAGCATTTTTTGGTTTGCGGCCATGTCACTCCAATCTCTGGCCCCACCTTCTCATGGCCTTTTCCCTTTCGGTCTCTGCAGTCTCCTTCTGCCTCATTCTTCCAGGGCCTCTTGTCATTGGATCAGGAGCCCATCCTGGATAATCCAGGATGATCTCCTCATCTCAAGATTCTTAACTTAATTACATTGGCGAAGACTCTTTTTTTTTTTCCTAAACAAAGTAATATTCACAGGTGCCAGGGACTAGGATGTGCACATATCTTTTGTGGGGCCAACATTCAGCCCGCTACAAGCCCCAAACTAGAAACAACCTAAATGTCTATCAGCTGTGGAATGAAAGATAAACTGTGGTGTATTTATATCATGGAGCACTATAAAACAATAAAGAGGAATAAATTACTGCTGCACGAACACCATTGGTGATGCTCATAAAGATAATACTGAGTGAAAGGAGCCAGACCCAAATAAATACCTAATGTCTGATTCATTTATATAATGCTCAAAAACAGCAAGACTGACCTATGCAGACAGAGGTTAGGACAGTGGCTACCTTTGGAAAAGTGGGCACCTAGTGACTGGGGGGACTCAAGAGAGATTTGCGCAGGTGCTGATACTGTTCTAGTTCTCGATCTGAGTGGTGGAAATTCACCGAGCTGAACACTTCTGTGCAGTTTTCTGCGTATAATGGTTGTAGTACATTGTTCATCTTCTTGCTTTTATCACAGCTATGCTGTAAAGTAACAAAGTTGGCTTAAAACAATCTGTCCCCATGGTATACAAACATTTTTCTTCTATTTTCTGAATATATTAGATTTCAATACATATATGTATTAAAACTTACGAGTGCTTACAACAACACTTTCTCATGGGTTTAGGTGATACCACCTCTCAGGAATGTTTGGTTTGGGGACGTGTGTGCATATTTTCAGTCTAACAGATTTTGAAGGTAAGTAGAGTTGGAGGACCCAACTGTGGCATGGAACAGGCTGAGCTGTGCTTTGTTCCTGAACTGTTCTGAGACTTAGTGTCACCGACCTTCCTTGCTGAAACTGGAGTGTGGGTGGTTGGGGTATTAGTGGGAAATGTTACTCCAGGGTGACTGATTCAGGCTTAGGAAAGGTGTTATGCCTCCTAGGATGGGTAAGGGTAGGGTTTCCTGAAGGGGGACAGAGAGTCATAAGAGGGATTACAGCGGCAGGTAAGAAGAGGGCACGTCTCCTTACCTGGTGTTGCCTCCTACAGGGGACCCCTAGGTAAAGAGCTTTATCCCCTTGGACTTGGTGAAATGTCATATTGGTCTCGGCTTTAAGCTTCCAGGACTACATTGTAATTCTTAGGGTCAAAAGTCAACATACCAAACTGAGCAAAATAGAAACAGACTCATAGATAAAGAGAAGAAACTGGCTGCCGGGATAGGAGTGGGGAGGGGAGAGGTGGGGATGGATGAGGAAGGTGAAGGGGAATAAGAGGTATAAACTTCCAGCTATAAAATAAGGAAGACACGGAGATGTAATGCATAGCATAGGGAAAATAGTCAACGATATAGTGATAACTTTGTATGGTGAGAGATGGTTACCACACTTATTGTGGTGATCATATCGTAAGGTTATAAATGTTGAATCACTACGTTGTATACCTGAAACTAATCTAAGATTATATGCCAACAATACTTAAAAAAAAAAAAGTCAATGTACTCACCAGTCCTGTGCTATGTATTGTGGTATCAAAAGGGAAGGGATGGTGGGTCCACTCACACCCACCTCTTGGCTGGCTCTGCCTCAGTGGGGTCTGTGTCCAGCAGTTGAAAAGGTAGAAGCTCATGGCATGTATGGGAGAGGCCGGGAACAAGAGCCTGAGAGATAGACTCTAACGGGAAAATTCAAGGAGGAATGTGTACTCAAAACATCTGCTTTCCCTCTGTGTGCCGTAAAACTTATTCTGGAAAGGTGGAGTATAGTTTGCATACAACGAACATACATTTCTTTTATATCGACAAAATAAACCTTAGATTTTTAAAAAGGTCGTTATGCAGGGTCATGCTAATGGTGGTGGTAGCAGAAATGAATGGGTTAATGTTGATGGCTTAAGTCACTTATACCTCTTCTACTTAACCTAAACTGCCTTTTATTTGCAAGGAATAGGAGAGCTAGAAATGGTGAGGACCACACTTTCTGCCTTTGAGATGTTTACAAGCGAATAAAGCAGTCGCTGAATCAGAGTAGAAGAAATAAACTAAGCCTTGGACAGCTGGTTGGAGCATCATCCTGCAAACCGAAGGTTTCAGGTTCAACTCCTGGTCAGGGCAAATACCTGGGCTGTGGGTTTGATACCTGGTCTGGGCATGTGCACAAAAGGCAACTTATCTATGTTTCCTCTCTCACATAGGTGTTCTCTCCCTCTCTCTCTCCCTCCCTTCCCTTCTTTCTAAAGTCAATAAGCAAGTCCTCAGGTGACGATAAAAAAGAAAGGAAGAACGAATCTAAGAAACAAACAATTCTGAAAGGAAAGGCAGAAGGAAGGCTTTGTGCAGAAACAGGGAAGGGAAGGGGTACACATTCCTTATGGCACTTTAATTGTGGGATTTAAGGGCCTTTTTGGAAGGGACTTGACAAATTGGAAAGAGAATACCTTTGTGTTATCAGTGATGCAAGTTTTGTTAACAAAAAATGCTGTCCACAAGATTGTATGGGAAATAGGGAGCCATTCGCCTGCAGAGACCCATCCTGCGTCCGTGAGGCAGGAAACCCTCGCTCCTAGAGACAACACCTGGAAGGCGGTCTCCTTGGTCAGCCCGGTGAGCCTGGAGAAGTCAGAGAGCTGTTCACCCAGCTCAGCAGTAAGTGAGTCATATGCGTGTGGACTTTTGTCACTGCACCTCAGAGTCTGAGGCAGAGGAGAAAGACAAGCAGCCATTCCCAGCCCCTTTCTGGGACAGCACATTAGCCCTTCCAGAGTCCCTAGAGATGATTTTTGAGTTAGCGTTCCTGCACTTGGGGGCTACTGAGGAGCTGTGGGCAGCAGTGACTGGCAGGTAGAAAGGCTGTCAAAGTACCCCCCCTAGGCATGCCCTGCCTCACAGCCCGCAGCATGGCTCCGCCCAATGTCCTAGAGGGGAATTCTTCCCAGCTGTGCCTACATGACAATCTGCTCACAATCGCACTGCACAGATGAGTGCTGCCTGTGGAGAGGCCCAGGGTCAGGCCTGTTGACTAGAGTCCCCGGTGCTCTCTGTTCTGCTGCTTTGAGAGATGACAGGTGGCTAACTTGTCCAGTCTAACCTGCCTGACGCCTTGTCCAAGTGCTCTGGGCCGACTGAAACTCTTTTCCTCTTTCAGTCAGAGCTAGAGGCGGGGCGGTGAGAGGAAGGAGCAGTCATCAGGCCGCACCCTGGCTGTGGGAGGTGTTTGCAAACAATCCCGGCACTCAGCGAACCTTCAGGGCCCACCGCCCCAGGGCCGGCGACAGTGGGTCTGTAAAGCCGCAGAAGCAGGTTCTCACTCCAGAGCAGTGTGTGGTCTTAGGGACAATGTGTTCTGATGGGAGGAGGGGAGAAAAGGCTCATCCAGGAATCTAGGTAGCAGGAGCCCGTTCCCAAACATGCCCTGTTCTGGAGCTCCTGGCGTCTCTCTTCTCTGACAAATGTCTGATTCCTGCCTCTAGTGAGCCCCAGTCCTCTGAGTTCACCCCTGCCACTGCCCGGTGTCCACAGAGAAAGTTCTTGATCTCAATTTCTCAGGGGTTGGCCAGGCAGCCCTGCGCTGCCCCAACCTACCACCTCTGCTTTAACCACAGAACCTATTTGCGTCTGACAGAAACCCAAACACATGAGGTCACAGGTACTATCATTTTTCCTCCCCTCACTAGGGAGCCCTTCCCCCGCTTTGTCCTCTAATCCTTTCCATGACTGGAAGGAATGCTTCATGTCATACTCAGCCTGTGAGGCTGTCCAGGTAGGTTTCATTCCTGACTCTGTTGTGAGGGCTGTACTAGTAGTGTGAATGTGGGGGGTGGGGAGGGGAGGCCAGAGCTGAAAAACTTTACTCCCAGCGTCAGTTTTGACTCCAGATCTCTGACTTTGTCCAGCTGGGATGCAGTGGAGCAGTAGACAGGTAGGACAACCAGGAGGGAAGAATATTCCTTATTTAATGCAGTACCAGCACAAAATAGACACCGAGGGTGGATAAGGGCTGGGACAGAATGGGGCTGTAGGCAAATGTCCCCAGGTGAAAAGGAACGAAGGTATCTGGCTGTGACCTGCCATGCTATTGGCTGCTGAGCTCCTCTTCGTACCTGCCTTATGACCTTCAGCACAGCCGGATCAAACCCCTGCTCAAGATCCTCTGAAGGCTGGCTCACCTCATCTAACACTGTAGTATAAGCTCCTTAGCCTGGAGTTCATGATTCGAAGGACCTGGGCCCCCCTTCCTTGGCTGTCTTATCTCTACCACCTGTCCTCAGTGCCTTCCTAAAATATCCCACAATCCAGCCCCAATGGTACTCATAACCCCTAAACATGCCATGAACTCGCTGGATCCCACCCCTTGCTAAGGCTGGTCTGTTCTCTCTTTCCGAAGTACTCTTCCCCCATCATCTTCTTTGCCTATCAAATCTGGTATATCCTTTAAGACACAGCTCAATACTACTTCCTTCATAAAAATCCACTTGCTTAGAGAAGTCACTTTCTCCTTAAAGCATCCAAAGCATTATATTAATACAGGACTTCTTATAGCATTTGTCATTCCTTGGAAATGCATCTCTTTGGAGGTAGCATCTAGCATGAAGTAAGTTCTCAATAAATCTTTACAGTAATGAAAGGAGCCATGAGGTTGAATGAGGTTAATAGATGGCCAGGAAGAGAAAATAGCACAGAAACAACAGAGTTCTGTTAAGCTTTCCTGCCTCTTACGTGTCTGGTGCCTCCTTTCCTTTTCCCTTCCGATCACATTAAATGTTTACAACGTACTAAATAGCCTTTTCCCACACTGTAGCCACCCTCAGTGTCAAACCTGAGGTATATAATGTCTGTTTTGTAATTTCCTACATGGTAAAAGAGAACATCGTGTACTCATGGTTGGCTGGAATAACCTGCAACTCTTCAATTCCATAGCACTTTCCAATGACCTACTGTGTACCCAGGTTTCTGCGAGGGGCTGTGGAGCAGACAAGCCAAATAAGTCACCACCTGGTCCCTACCCTGAAGAGGGATATCAGAAGCCAAACCGTGTTTAAATCTGAGTGAAGCCTTGCAGTCGGAAGGACTTGGCTCGGCAGGGAACTTGGCAGGGCGGCCACAGGACAGCCAAGGGCTAACGGCCTGGAGGTGGGAAGATGACCTGGGCTACAATTTGTTCAGGAGCTAGAGGAGAATGACTCAAAGTGGGGTCAAAATAGGAATGCCCTTAAATCTCTAAGTCTGAAGTTACAGGTGAGGCAACATTGCAGGGTTTCAAGCAGGTTAGTTAGGGCAACAATGTGCAGTGTGGACTGGAGGGAGGAGAGCCTAGAAATCAGGGGGTTACTAATAGAAATGCAAGATTGGGGTTCTGAGGATCTGGAAGAAGCAAGGAAAGCAGTAAAAACATTGGATGAGAGTCAGCACATCTGGGTTCTAGTCCTGCCTCTGTTGTTGGGCCTTGAACCAGTCACATCTATGTTCTGGGCCTTTTCTTAACTGTAAAACCTAAAAACCCTCAAAGATCCACAGTTGAGCCTTTGAAGCAGGATATTGGGAATGAAAGGAATATGCCAATCTAATGGACATTTGGAACAAGGAAGTGACTCAATAGGAGTCCAGAGGTAAAGACAGGGGGAAACCTAAGAGGGTCCCGCAGGAAGAAATGGGGAAATGAGGGTGGGCGGAGTCTCTGCTCCTGACGTCTGGTTTGGCAATTCATGTTCAGTTCCCCCTTTCTTCTCCTTCCCTAACTTAGCCTTTTAGCCTCACCATATTTGGTGAGGGCAGGGCAAAATAGGACACCCCACACCACCTCATCCCGCCCCCCCACCCCACCCCAGCCCCACTTTACCTTCCCCTTTTCAGGCTTTGAAATGATCCTCGTCCTTCCCCACCCGCCTGGCGCCATCCCAGGACCCGCTGTCCTCCCCCAGTAACCCCCCGGGCGGTCAAAGTAGAAAGACCGGTGGATTTTTGATCATGTACATTATTACTCTAATAGCTAGCGTTTATTAAGGACTCACCACGTGCCAGACTACATTACTTTTTTACAGCAATTCTAGGAGGTGATTGTAAACTCATTTTACAGATGGAGAAACTGAGGCCAAAAGATGTTCTGTAATCTGTGCAAAGTCACATATGCCAGTGGGCAATGACAGATTGGAAATGAGGTCTGATTCCCAAGGAAATTCTCTGTCCAGTTCCGGTTGGGCGGTGGTGGATTCCATCCCTCACCTACCTACCACCTCACGGACCAGAATCCTCCAAGCCCCGCCCCTACCCTCTCCTCACCAGCCCCGCCCTCGGCGCTCGGGGCCCCGCAGGGCTTTCGCGGCAGCAGTTGGGGCGGGTAGCGTGGGTGGGGCGGGGCCGTCCGGGAGAGGCGGGCCCAGGCGGGGGCTTGGCCGGAAGCCTTAAAGCGGCCGGGGCGGCGGGGCGGGCTGTAGAGGCCGCGAGTCGCGGCGATCTTCTCTTTTTGGATCCGCACACACCGCTGTCACCATGTCCCTGGCGGCTTCGGCGGGCCGGGGCCCGGGGACCGTGTGGTCCCCAACACACGTGCAGGTGACAGTGCTGCAGGCTCGGGGTCTGCGGGCCAAGGGCCCTGGGGGCACAAGCGATGCATACGCCGTGATCCAGGTGGGCAAGGAGAAGTACGCCACCTCGGTGTCAGAGCGCAGCCTAGGTGCGCCAGTGTGGAGGGAGGAGGCTACTTTCGAGCTGCCGCCGCTGCTGTCCGCTGGGGCTGCGTCTGCTGCCGCCGTCACCCTGCAACTGACCGTGCTGCACCGCGCGCTGCTCGGCCTCGACAAGTTCCTGGGCCGCGCGGAGGTGGACCTGCGGGAGCTGCATCAAAACCAGGGCCGCAGAAAGACGCAGTGAGTGCGGGCGCCGGGAGAGGACCCAGAGCAGAGGCGCGGGGAGTGCGGGGTAGCCTGGGCGCTTAGATCCATTTAGAGTGATCGGGCTGTCGCGGCGCTGCTGTTTCAAGGGAACGGACAGAGAGAGACCGTTCAAGAGGGATCCCTGGGGTAATAGTAGTATTTCATCTAGCTTAACTTCTTCGGCTGTCCCGCCCCAGCTCCCCTAGTATGTGGGCTCTGAAAGCTGGGAGGAGTACCTGGGGCGATTTTGAATCGGCAGGACCTCGCTCAGCGTCTGGAACTTAGTAAGCACTTCATGAATGTTTGAAGAATTGAAAATACATGTGGGCTGACGAATTCCTGTTATTAGTGTGGGTAGTGTATATATTTATTTTTAAAAATTTTTAAATGTTGTTCAAGTACAGTTCTCCATTTTCTCTTCACTAATCCCCTCACCCCACCCATCTCCCCCCCCACCCCATCCTGCCCCCCTTTGGCTTTGTCCATGTGTTCATTATACAAGTTCCTTGGCGACCCTTCCCCTCCCATAATCCAGTAGAGTGTATATTTGATATGTGCATCAATTATGTGTAAAGCCTCCTAGGTATTTTACTGTATTTGGCCACGGCACAGAGAAGATTAACTGGGAGAGTGAAACCCATTGACACCCCTGGCTCTGGAGGCTCATCCAGGGACGGAACAGGGGTATTACAGTGTGGGATGGGTGGGGGTGAGGGCCCGGGAATGGGGAGTGCAGGTTGCCTGGTGATGGCTGTCTCCCACCCACACCTCCCATGGCCTAAGGGATTGGTGAAGAGAATTTGGCCCTCCCTTACCCCCTCTCCTCCCCAAAGAATGCTAGAACAGTTTGGTCTTAACCTTCAGACCAAAAAATATTAACCCTGTTTGCCTGGGCTCCAAATTAGTTTGAATTTCCCAGTGATGTCTGGAGCCAGGGTCTGCCCTTGGCCAAGCTCACCTGGGAGGTAGGCATTGTTTTTCTTTGTAGTTTGTCAAGTTCTGTCCCAGCTCCCACCAGATGGCCGCTCACCTGTAGCTCCCAGTCAAGGGTATCTCACTCCTGCAGGGAAAGCTGGGCAAAACCCAGTTCGCTCCAAGATTTTACCCAGTTATTTGTTCTCTTTCCCAGGTGTTTGGAATGGAACATTTGATTATGCATCTAGTATACCAAAAGCTAGTCTCGCTTATCTGGCTTGACTACTTGTTAGACCTTGCATATGCAAGCCAGGATTGTTACCAGCTAGCCCCTACAGTTTATGAAGCACGCTGATTCACATTGTGTGCTTTAGATATAAACAGTATTTTAACTTTCCCTTGTGAAGGAGATGGGAAAAGGCCGAGGGTTTGAAGTTACCAGACTCCTTTTTCTTTAGGGTGGGTCCAATTTCAGCGTGCATGCTTACAAATATAATACCTGATTTGCTTATCTGGCCAAAGATGAATAGGCATTTCTGAACTCAAATCAGATAAAAACAGAGAGCCTTGAGGTGAGGATGGATGGGGTATCTTCTTGGCATCAACTTACAAGCCATAAGGTGAGCAGTGGCTTTGCTAAGGAGGAGCTGAAGCTGTGCTCATTTTTCATTTTATTAAATGACATTTGGGGCCTTGGGCTGGCTTCCTTTCCAGCTTCAATTGGGCACCATTAGCAGTCCTTTGTTTGGTCCCAACCCAAGATGTGTGGACATTATCATCTGTCTCTGCCATCTGTTTCTTATGGGAACATTTTATTCCCATGAAAGATAGAGTGCATCTCCCTGCCAGAGATGGGGACGCCAGATTCCTGGGTCTGGTGCCCCCTCTGGTCCTGACTCATTGTTGGGTTTCAGGCTGCTTGGTCTCTCAGCACCCAGGTTTCCCTATTTATGAATGGAGCTTGTTGCCTGACTTAATTAATGTTTGTAAGCTGTTTCTGGGTTCCTGGATTAATATAGATTTTAAAAGTTCTGTTACTGCTTTGTGAGGAAAGAAAACCTCCCTAAGCTCCCTATTTCAGGAGGGTTTAGTCTTTGCATCTTCATTTTCATGCTCTCCAGTGTAACCCTGAACCTAGATGGTCACTTCTATCTCCATTATATGAGCTGATTACCACTGAGTCACAATATCAGCTTGTAGGAAAATAGTGCTTAGTGGATGGTTTTTTTTTTTAATAACTGCAAATGAAGGCTTCTTTGCTTCTCTAGTAGGAGGTGAAACTACAAGCTTTCCATCTATCACTTCCTGGGACTTTCCAAGGTGCTGGGGGAACCCAGTTAGACGAATTGTCTGAGGCCAGGGTACATCACCCGGGCCCTCAAGAGAGCTGAGTTTTGGAGAATGAGAGGCAGAATTTTAACCAACTGGTTGGGCTAGGAAGTAATTTGAACTAGTTATTAATGGTTTGACTTCACTTCAGACACTAAAAACCAGAAATAAAACAAGAGCTCATGCCCTGGCTAGTGTGGCTCAGTGGATTGAGTACCAGCCTGTGAACCAAAGGGACGCTGCTTCGATTCCCAGTCAGGGCACAAGCCTGGGTTGCGGGCCAGGTCCCCAGTTGCGGGTGTGCTAGAGGCAACCACACATTGATGTTTCTCTCCCTCTCTTTCTCTCACCCTTCTCCTCTCTCTAAAAATAAATAAATAAAATCTTTAAAAAAAATAAAATAAAACAAAAGCTCATATCTTGGTCTGTAGGTTTGTGTATGTGTGCGTGTTCATCTCCAGCAGAGGAGATTGCTGCTACAGAGTGTGGCTTTCATCATGGATGGAGAAGCTGCAACTCAAGGCATTTAGAGCTGACTGTGCTGATGTTTGCATTTGTTATCTTGATAAGCCCTCATCTATCCTATCTTTGGAGTCAAGAGAATATAATGACTTCTTATAATGACTCAGATTCTGCGAACCTTGATTTTAGTGTGATGACACGCATTTTAAAAACACCAGACAGGGGCAGGCCTATAGGATAGGGTACATTTACTAGGGAAGAGTGCACAGCCCCTTCACTTAAGCAGAAATAGGAATGAATTGGTTTTACACTTACACGGATCTGTTAAAGACCTGGGGCCCCAGCTGGGAATCAGTGAAGTCTCCAGTGTTCATAGAGCGGCCATAAAACAGGCATGCATCTGAGAGGCAGAATCAGGTGACTAACAGGTAGTTCTCTGCTCAATTCTCTAGTCTCATGTGGTTTGGGTTCTAGATTGATTAAAAAAAAAACTTTTTAGGTTACTAAGAGCAACAGAATTTGGGGAAATTCTCTGTTGAAGATAGATTAAAATAAATATTCATTCAGGCTGGTGACTGGAAAGGCCATTGTGTAACTATCATGAAACCTAATCCTGGAATAGCCTTCCACATATGGAGAGTCATTTTCCAGTGTCTCTTGAGGCTTTGGGAGGGAATTTGGTTGTATATGAAAGGACTTTGTATTTATAAAGGTTAACTACTTGGAAGAACTGTAAGTGTAGAAGGATGCTGGTAATAAGTTGCCAAAGGAAATTTGGGTTATTAAAAAGAAATAAGGGCTAGAGAGTTGTATTTCTGGGAGAGTCGGATGCAGGGAAATGACTTAGAAGACCGTAGACATGTATAATTCACAAATTATAAACAGTCAGTAGGTGTGCTTATACCTTTAGGTTTCCTAAGCACACTCTTAAGTTTTTTGTAACAGGATGGAACATTTGAGCAACGTTGGTAAGGCTTTCCTTTCTTGGGATTCCCCTTAAAGATAATATTGAGCCTTACTGGAAACCCTCCTACCTCTCACCAAGTCATAGTCCCTTTCCACTCCACCCTAGGAAACTGATAGCTCACAGCCCAAGAGTGTTCTCTGTTCGCTCTGGGATAAACCCTAGCCTGCTCACGACTAAGAAGGGGGAAGTTACCTCAGAGTCATTTTTCTGGTGTTATTAAAGATGTTCCCTTGTGTTTTTCATGGTATTATTTGATTATAATTTTATTTGTAAGACATTCAGTTAACATGGGTGTTGCAGTCCTGTCCGGCAGGACCATGTGTTGCTGTGGAATGCTTGTCCTATATCCCTGGACAAGTGACAACAAATTCACATGGACTAAAGGAATCCGGTGGAGAAAAAGGGATGTCGAGCCACTCTCTGAGAGAGTGCTAGGGCTTGCTAGCCACTCTCTCAGTAAGAGAAAGAGGGCCCGAAGGAGAGAGGGAGAGAGAGGG